>JASDQU010306974.1:53180-64222 GCA_032191745.1 Picea mariana | reverse complement strand
TTTGACCTAGTCCACACATGAGAGACTTCTACATGGTTATGGAAGGAACGTCCTTTCTCTTTCCTCCTCTCACATGTGTGGATAGGGTTAGTTATGCTACTTCATGAGTTTTTTAGTGGAACACTTCACTTTTTGATTCTCTTTGAACTCACATGAATGGGAGCACACATCTCTCTCTTTCTTTCTCCTCCACATGTGTGGGAGTTAGTTAGATTATTACTCATAGAGTTTGTTAGATTACCACTTGTATTGAGAACATTGTTTTAATCAATTCATGGTTTTGTATTGATGGTATTGGAGGCTATCCCCCATATATAAAGAGGGCGCTCCACTCATTTTGCTTGTTGGAAATAAAGTGAAGAAGAACTTCTTGCCACTTGAGAGTGTTGTCTTGTATTTTCTTGTGCAAATGCTTGGTATTTTATGAGAGATAATTGAGTAGTGACTATCAGAAGGAGATAGCCTACCATCAAAGAGGGTAATCAAGTAAACAAGGTATGGCTTGTTTGTCTATTTTGTTTCTTGAAGTTAGTCTAGGTTAGATCTATTAGTATTAGAGGTGAATGTTTCTAGACTTCATCTTTTTATTCATAGTTTTTATTTATATCTTCCTCATAGTACCTAGGTTTAGTTTTTATTTGAGCTAACCTCATTTCGAAGTATGATAGCCTTTTGTTTCAGCTTGGTATTCTTCTAAGTATTAGGTTATGCTAGAGGACTCCAACATCTAAGAAAGAAAAACTTTGCCAAGGACCTTCAAGACCTCCATGCTCAATGGTAAGGCTTTCATTCATCAATGATTTTCCAAACTTTTAAAAAATTTCCATCTTTCAAAAAATTTGATGGTCTAGGTTTTGTTGAAGATCTATTTCATAAGCTAGATCATTACTCAAGTGGGAGCTAACTTAGTCTTAATCTTTAACACTTGTTTATTTTTTGAAGGTTGATTTGATTTTTTATAAGGGTTTTATATTTTTTTGAAGTAAGTCGACTTGGGTTTTGAGTGCTAACCCAAGATTTATTTTCACAAACACTTTGGAACTAACCTTGTTCAATTACTAACTCACTCGATCTACTTGGTTCTTGGTTTAAATTCATTTTTTTTGGGTGCAAATCTAAGTTTACTTCGAAGGAATTTAACATGATAAATACTCTCTTAACTAGACCCATAGTTCAGATTTCATATATGCATGATAAATCATCATTTTGTTAGTCATCACTCTTTCTTTCATGCTATATATTTCAAATATCTTGGTCTAAATTTTATGAGGGTTTGTTCTCAAGTTTTGGTACATACTTTGGTTTGATTATTTTAGATATCTTAATCTAAAATATTATTTTTGGTGTTGAGTTTATTGCTGCATATTCAGACTTGCATTTCACTTTTGAATTTTTATAAGAGACATATGCTATAGCAGCTTGGTATACCCCTTATTTGTTAACTGATGGTTAAGTATTGTGATGGACTAATGTATGCCAAATGAATTTTTGAAGGGGCTGGTATATTCTCTCTTTTCTGCATAATAAACCCGTGGTTAACCTATGAACAACATAAAATTAAAGTCACACATGGTGGTTGTAATGTTGGTTTTTCCACTTGGGTGAGCCAAAAAAAAACCACTTAGATACCTTATCAAGCCAACAAGATACCATAGTAAATTGTTAGTTGGTTAGTGGGCCAACAAGTAAAGAAAATGGAAAAATAAAAGGAAAGGATAAAAAAACTAAAACATGCACATATTGGCAATGCAAAACTAAAAATATGAACAAGAGATAGTCACCAATGGTTAGGATTTTGATTGATAACACCTTGGAGAAATATAGGGAACTTATGAGTTCCCTCTTCCTCCTTGGGAGGGCCATTAAGGTCCCTAATACAAATCTCCTTCTCTTCTTACAACGATATGATAATGGTGAAGAATTACCCATCAATCTTCTCAATAGGTGAGGAGAATGGTCCTTTCTATGGATGCTAGAAAGCTTCTATGAGAATGATGGATTCTCAAGGAGCAAATTCAACAACATAACAATACATATAAACTCTTACTTTGGCGCATACCTCAAGCTTGTATTTATAGGACTCTTTCAAGCTCTTACAAAACTAGTTTGTAGTGTGAATATGGGCCCTCATGTAGGTACCTTTTTAGTTTTTAAATGGCCCCAAAACTAGATTTCGACCTCGGTTTGGGCAGATTCTCATGGTACACCCGAATTGGGAGTGGTGAGGCCTGACCAAAATCATAAATGTGTCATTTTCACATCTGCGTGAGTTTCTTCGACGACAGTTGTGCAATCCGTGCAATTTGCACAAATTTGGTTGTGTTAGTCCACACATATGTGTGTAGAAAGGCCCTTGGAAGACTGCACACAAATTTAAGGAACAATTTGTATAGTTTTGTGATTTTTTGAATGAATCCTGTTAATGCTAGAGGTACGCTGTTTGGTGTGTTGCATTGGTAATTTCTTCGGCCATCACCTATATTTTTGTGAGCGATTTTTCGGTGATAACAAATGCCCCCTGATGTGTGAGGTTAGGAGCATATGTATAGCCAAAATACATCATTGTTTCTTTTTCCTGTGATTTCATTGTGTAGAAGAGTTGGAGACAATATAGAGGGGAACTGTTAGGGTGGTCCGTCGGAGGGAGAGGGGAGAATCATTCGAACCATTTTTTCTTTGAAAATAATAAAGATATTTGTACAAATGAGGTGGCATGCCTCATGCTCGTGCCATGAACCCACAAATATATAACTGAACTTGAAAACTTTTGATGAAGTGGAAATTTGCATCACCCTCGGGGGTGTCAACAACAACAAATGATGGTTCTGATGAATGAACTTATTCTGAATCACTGAGTTAAGTGTTCATGGTTCAGAGGCATTGATGGCCTGCTAGGTTTAGAGGTCTTTGAATGGTACTAAAAAACTACAATGGTTGTATAGTATGACCGACCGTAACATTAAATTACATTGAGGTCGAATGTTATGGGGGTCAACGAAATAAAAAAGCAATGATGACTCTTCTTGTGCCGTCATAGACTCCTCATTGATAGGGTAATGAGAGCCAAGATATTTCCACCTTCACATAAACTTGTGCTGACGTCGGCATGTAGGGAGGAACGATTACAAAAAGTGAAGGGCTCCTTGAAATCAACTGACCAAATATGGTATTAGGTATCGATATGTAGTAAGGTGGACATACTGGTAACATGAATGAAGTTCAAAATGCATGGGAATAAAAAAATTCCCTTGGTTGGGGTTTTGGTGGTGAATGGAAACAACCATAAAATGTAATATGGTGTCAAGGGGATGACCAAATATTGGGATAAACTATGCTGAGATGATAAGGTTGCGAAGAGATGGTGAATAGGTCAAAACAAAGAGATATGGGAAAAAGGGGTCTAGGATACTCGGGGTTTGGCCACTGAAAGGATAATTTGTAGACATGGCTGTGAAGAGAAGCTGCTCCAACCAATGGTGACATGGGTTGCTTTTCCAGGTAGAAAATGAAATTGGTGATTGGTTGGTGCAGTTGATCATGAAGGGATTAACTACATTCCAGGTTGAAACATATTTCTTAAGGGGCCATGAGATGGCCATAACTGTATGTGCTATGGTTCATCTGAACAAGTACGTACACACCACAACCAAATACCCGAAGTTAAAAATATAGGATAATAAAGAACATGTTGTAGCTATTTGATGAAAAGAATATTGAGCAAATGTACCTGTGCTCAGGGGCTTGATGATGGCTCCCCTGAATCATCTAAGTAACATACAAAAAAAACAATACTAATGTGTAGATGGGAGTTGCAGGATCGTGCTGCCGCAAATGGTGTGCAAAAGAAAGCTCTTGGGCTCTTGTACAGGAGTTCAAAAGTTCGGGAGGTAGGCATATATATAGGTGTGGGCCCACTACGCCACCTCATTTGTACCTACGGTGATTGAGATATGGCATGCTATGTGGACACAATTGAGATCTTTTGGAGACCATGGGTGATTGGATTCGAGTAGTGTGAGGTCCCGATAAGTGATCGAAACCTCCTGCATTTTTTGAATTTCTAGGTTTTGGTGATGGGGGTCGTACAACCGTATTTATGTGTGGGTAGGGAGATTACATGGGTGATTGGAATGTACCTTCATAGGTCTGCATAGGTCTAATCCAATCTCTCATGCAGAGTGTGCGAGAGAAATTGAGACAATCACACACATGTTGGCGTGACTGGATCGATTCTTCCTGCGTAGCTCAGCGTGGATGTCACGTGGACAGTTGTGCAGGCTTGCGTTGCTGTTAATGAAATAGTCACACAAGACTACACCCTTGCTGGATAGAAAGCTGTACGACTGACTACGTGATTGTATAACTCACAATCACACATATTAGCACCACTGTAGTAGGAACAATCATGATGATGTGCGTAGATGTTTGAGTGACAACCACACTAATTTGTAGAAGTTGGTTTTAAAAGATTATTTTTGGTATTTTGAAGATTTTGGCCAACCAAAATCCTTTTGGACTAGATGTAGGTGAGAGACGACATACCAAGATGCCGGTTTGATGGAGAGAGAGAGAGATTGGGAACGCATTCAGAGGGAGGTGCATGGGAATGTTTGTGTGTGGAGGCAACTAGCTTGCTTTGGGTTGTTGAAATTTTTTGATTGTGCTCATGTGAGGTCACATGAGAAGCTATTGGGATTCTTGATTGAGATGTGGAGGCGTAACCTGCAGGTTTTTATGGTTTGTGGATAGGAGGTCCGTTTTATAGATGAGGTGGACATCTACTTTTTGATGGGGATCCCCTTTAGGGGAATATAGTTGGATGCTCAACCCCGAATGTTGGGGGGAAAGTTGGTGTATGATATGACGCTTCACCATGGTTCATTTGCGGATCCACTAACGGGCGAAGCGATCAAGATGGAGATGATTGATTCTATACTAACACGGGCAATATGTGCTATGGTGGTGCAGATTTATGGGTCGTTGGGGACCCAACACATTTTAGGTGCACACTTAGGGGTGGCGGAGAGGGTCTTGGCAGGCGATACCTTCACATGGGCACATGTGATGCTCTCATGTATGATAACATAATTGGACCAGTGCGATGTGGAGAGACGAGGGGAGTTCTCCTTTGGATCGGTCCTTTGTAGTTTATTTTTAGAGAGGGTTGTATTATTGTATCCACATGTGATATTAGAGTAGCCACCTGTTCGAGAGTCGCGACTGATGTGGTGGGCACACATCTTGGCTCCCCACGGAGGTGGAGAGGTTGACCACTACTTTACTAGTGATTTGAGAGGATTTGGAGGCTTTAGATCATTTTGGAGTATCCATACGTTGGTATGGACTATCAGCAGGACCCGGACATGGTCCTGCCATCGAGGAGGTCTGGGACCATCGAGGTGAGTCTTCATTTATATGTTTTTGCATTTTTATGGTTTTTGGTTTGATTTCATGCATAAGACTAATGTATCACTTATGATTCTGTGTTTGTGTAGATGTTGGACCGAGAGGGTGTGAAGCGAACTTTTCCTGCACCGAGGCATGAGAGGCTCAGGGAGGTGAGACGAGGGTTGGGAGGCACCATTGTTGTGATGAACCTAGGGTAGGTCCAACGCATGACCCAATTGGAAATGATGGTCTGTGTGGTGGAGGTGTTGCGACAACATTTTGATTGGGTGTTACGGGGTGTGCCCGAGGCATGTTGGCCCCACATCCAGGATGATGAGGTCTTGGAGAAATGTGTGGGGGGTAGACCAAAGTGGCTGGCTTTGGTGCGACATGTTGCTAGGGCTGGAAAAATGGTGACAGATCACTTGCCTCTGGGAGGAGGGGTGCCCCCAACATGCAAGGGACCTCCAACAAATCCACCTACTGGAGAGTTTTTGGAGTTAGGGGTACCATAGGTGCTGTATGATATGTATGGGTTAAACCCATTTTTTGTATTTCTATGTGGAGGGGAATAGACCCCCCAGTTTTTGGACACTTGAGTACATTTTTGGGAGTTGGGATTGACTATTTGTGGATGCCGGGTGTTTTGTATCTTATTTTTGTTAAACATTATGACATCACATATATATATGTTGATGGTGTTTCAGTTTTCATGTGATTTCTTGCACATGTGATGTGATGATATGTTTTCTTGTTTATTTGTGATGGATGAGATGAATTATGCCAAAATGTTGTATTTAATGTGATAAATTCCAATCTAGGACTTGATTAGCCATGTAATCTGCAACTTGATTTAGATGTCTAGGAACATGTGTGAATGTGATGGATTCAAAATTCCGTGATAACAATCTAACTTGCAGGTACTTGTGAAAGAGATACGGAGCATGTACTCGGTATACATTGGTTAGATGTAGGAAAACGAGATAGAAATCTAAAAGGATGCTAAGGTGGTGAATATGAATATGACTGGCCTCTATGAGAAGACCAATCACAATGACATACTTGACTTGGTTGTTGGTGGTAGGACCTAGACATGTACCACTAGAGTGGAGTGACATGTGTGTAGGAGTGTAAACGACCCAAGATTCCAACACAAGATTTTGAGTCCATCGACTAGCACCATTGTCATACCCGATGTGGTAAGCTGATGAATGATTCTTTTGTTAAAAAAACAAAAACAAAAGATCAGACATATTATTTGGAAGGTTTTTGTGAAAAAGATTAAAAACACTAGAAACATATACATGAAGAAACCTAAGGTAGAGTGGTTACACTAGGGGTATAATTTCTTTAATTATAACCCATTGATAAGGTCTTTGAGGGTAGGGGATTCCAGGTGGGCCTAGATGTAGGATCCTTTTGTGAGGCAATGTAGAATGATAAATTGGCCACGCAAGAGGGACTCAAATTTACCATGGCCTAAAGTATCGTGAGTGATGTCATAGGCCAACACTGAATCACCTTCGTTAAATGAGAGAAGGTTGAATTGGCAATCAAAGACAACTTTGGAAAGTTTCTTGCTCACCTCTTTGTTTTGAAAAGAGGATCGTCGGTCCTCATCGAGAAATTCTAGGATGAGCAATCATTGCTACATAGGAATGGTGTTTGCTAGTAATTCGATTGCGGCATGTAATGTGGGGATTTCAAACTCAATGGATAGTACAACTTTGACCCCATGAAAAAGGTGGAATGGTGTAAATCTGGTGGCGGTTTTGACTGCTATGCAATATTCCCACAAATCTGAAAACAACATGTGATGCTAGTTGGTTTTGTACTTGTCCACGGTTCTCTGCAACATGGTTTTGAGGACTTTGTTGACTCCCTCAACTTTTCCATTGGACTGTGGGTAGTATGGTCAAGAAAATTCATGAGTCAATCCTAACTTAGAGGATTACTTGACGAATACTTTTTTCTCAAATTGTTTTCCATGGTCCGTTACAAGCTGCATGGGGACTCCAAAATGAGTGATGACATGGTTAAAGAAGAACTGAGCTGCAATATCAGACATGTTGTTGAACGTAGGCATAGCTTCGACCCATTTGGTGAAGTAGTCGACTACGACTAAGATGTATTTGTGACCATTGTTGGAGGGGGGATTGCAGGTCATAAAGTCAATGCCCCACTTGCAAAAGGGGCTTGCCATGATAACTGGATGAAGGGGAGCTGGTGGTGCTCTAGCTTTATGCACATATAGTTGATATTTTTCATAGAGCTTAATTGCATGGATGTAGTCATGAAATAAAGTGGGCCAAAAATAACCCTCCATGACCACTTTCTAGGCGATGGACATGTCAGAGAGGTGTCCTCCGCATGTGCTATTGTGGAAATCATTCAATACTATCTCTACTTCTTCGATGGTGAGGCAACAACAAAGTATGGTATCTACCCCCCTGTGATAAAGAACATCTCCGATGAGGAGGTAATGAGGGGCTTGGTGACAGATACATCAACGGTCATTGTGAGAGAGATGAGGGATGAACTTCTATGTGTGTAGTTACACGAGGATGTCTCCGTACAATAGGTCGTCAGAAAAAATGACAACAAATTTTTGTATAGGAATATCTCATTGACGTGGGTGTCTTTGGAGCCTATTGGGAGATCGACAATCAACTCTGCAAGAACAAGGGCCTTCTTTCTTTTAGGAGTTGTGAACTCTAGATCATATACCTAAAGAATTACAACCCATCAAGCAAAATTTCCATTAATTTGGAGCCGACTAAGTAAGTAATGCATGGGATTGGAATATGCTATGACCTTTTTAGTGCAAAGAAAGATATAATATCCCAGTTTTTGGACTGTGAGAACAACCACCAAGGCCAATTTCTCTTCATGATTATATTTCAAAGGTGGCCCTGGAAATTTTTTCTTATGTAGTAAATGACATTCCCGTGCCCATCATCGCCTACCAGGACTAGAAATCCTACGAATGAAACCTATGAGGCTGACATGTACAAGATATAATCCTTGTCAAATTCTAGGGAACTAATCAAGGGGGATGTACTGAGCATGCATTTCAATGAATTGAAATCTGATTGGGCATGTTGATCCCATCTAAATGGGATATCATGGCGTAGTAAGCGTAAGAAGCCATGGGTGTGAGTTGCGTAATCTAGAACAAAGCAACATAATAAGTTGGCCTCGTTAATGGATTGGACCTTGAGAAGGTCCACTATGATTCCTTGTTGAGAAACGATGAGTCCGAGTAAGCGTCGGACTGTGACACAAAAAATGCATTTGAGAGGATTTAGACGGATGTTATACTGGCAACATCTCTGAAAGATAATTTTTAAGTCTTCCAAGTGCTGAGATTGCTTCTTGGAATGAGCAGTGAGGTTGTCCAAGTAAGCCAAGATGATATGTGCGAGATCATGGAAAACATATGTCATGGCTTGACGGAATGTTGTGCCAACATTTTGGAGCCCGAAGGGCATGATGCGATAGTCAAAGATACCCCATGGGGTAATGAATGTAGTTTTGTATTGATTTGCATGTTAGATATGTATTTTATTGTAGCCAAAGAATCCATCCATAAATGAAAGGACTTCATGTCCAACATAGGTGTCGATAACCTGTTCGATGAAAGGAGTAGGAAAATTGTCTTTGGGACAAGCTTGGTTCAAGTCTCTGAAGTGAGTGCAAACCCGAATGGTTCCCTACTTTTTGTTAACTAGATCGATAATGGAGACCTAAGAAGTGTACACAATGGGGTAGATGAACCCTATCGAATGTAAATTATCGATTTCGACTTTGATAGCCATGGATTTGGAAGGGTGTAATGGTTTTGATTTTGGCGAACAAGGCCAACATCAGGCCATGTATCGATTCGATGTTCAATAATGGTTGGGTCGAGCTTGGGAATTTATGTATACTAGGAAAAGATATCCCTTGAAAGAGAGATTTGTAAGATGTGACTTCTTCGGGGGAGCATGTAGCACCGAGAGTGATATCTTCGACAATGTTGGGTTTGAAAAATATTTTGGGTTTGAGTTTTTGAACCAGTCCACATGCCTTGAAGAAATGAAGTCTTTGCTTTCAATCATACAAACATGGGTGTCTATACTAGGCTTCTTGTGATAAGAAAAAATATTTGTGATGCATTGCATCCCAGGGACAGTTAGGTGTGGTCATGGCCTCTAATATATCTTCATCTGATTGGAAGATGTATGAAAATAATGGATCATTAGAGGTATGAACATGAGGTGCGACGTGATGGAACCAAGTTTGTGGCCTAAGTTGTTTGTGATATTGGCATCTATGTAAGGTGTAGAAGCTGGAGATTCACAAGTAGGTGATTTTTGAGAAGAGTGAGTATCACCTTTCGCCAGAACGGGTTGTTCAACAGGAGGAGGGGGGGAATCTTCACTAGACGAAATGCACAATATATCCACACATGTGTGTTGGGTGGAGGAAGAATATCACATGAAGGAATTATTAGTGAATTAGGGGGATTCAGAGGGAAGTCTTCTAATCGTCATGGTATGTGTATTGCTAGCGGGACCATGGGTAATATTTCTTTCTACGAAGAAGGAACGATGGGATTACCCGAAGAGGGTAGTGTGGTCATGTTCTAGGAAAGTGATGTTTGAAGGGATATTCAAACATTTTGAAGGAAAATCATGCGATGAACCCTGTATTCGATAATGAGAGGACACGTGTGTGTAAAATGATCCATTTGGTCACACAACACATAAAAAAATCTCATCCGTTTGTTTAATAACGTGGAGATATAGCATATGTCAGTAGTTGTAGCATCAGTGGGGTGTGCTTGACAGGGTTCGGGAAAAGATGTTTGCCGCACTGCTGCTAAGGTTTCCTGAAATTGGGGTAGGACTGGGCACTGATGAGGGTAATTCCCATACTCTGAGAATATGGCACATGCGAAGTTGGTGTGCAAACCTTTCTTGTGTGATGGAGAAGGTTATGTCATAGTGGTGGTGGTCGAAGCTACTAGAGTAGGAATCATGGTGCCTCCTTTGGGAGATGGATTAAATTACGTAAATCAAGCAGTGTGGGGAAGATATTGGTAGGGTGTTTGTGATCCAGGTGGATATCGGTGGCCACCCACCTTTTCCAACTGGCTCAAAACAATTTTTTGGCNTTTTTAACTTTCGGGGCCATTTTGAGGGCCTAAATGAAGGTTTTTAGAGATTAAGGTTCTCACTGATAGCCAAAGGCATGATTGAGCCCCCAAAATGAATCCCCTTGACTATACCTTTCCAATGAGCTATCATACACCTAAAACGAAGATCATATGCAAAAGTTACGACCCCGGGAAGTTGATGTACTAACTTACCCAAACGGGGCCCACATGACTTTTGGTGCTTCATCTCCTAGGGTTAGGTTTTTGGATGTCTAGGGTTTTTGGCATTCCTGCTTATTGTAAAATTTCTTTAGAGCCTCATTGTAATCATCTTCTTGCAAATGTGAGTAGTCGTCACATCTCTTCTCAGAGATAAGTTGCCACCATTCTAGCGAGTCTTTCACTCTGTATTTTTACAGTCTCTGTACATTTATTTCATTAATAGAAATCGTGTATTACTGTATCTTTGTGTTTATGGTTGCATCTTTGATATATTTCTATTATATTATTGGAT
>JASDQU010306974.1:27920-43548 GCA_032191745.1 Picea mariana | reverse complement strand
ATTTAGATGTATAGGAACATGTGTGAATGTGATGGATTCAAAATTCCATGATAACAATATAACTTGCAGGTACTTGTGAAAGAGATACAGAGCATGTACTCGGTATACATTGGTTAGCTGTAGGACAATGAGATAGGAATCTAAAAGGACGCTAAGGTGGTGAATATGAAGATGACTGGCCTCTGCGAGAAGACCAATCGCAACGACATACTCGACTTGGTTGTTGGTGGCAGGACCTAGACATGTACCACTGGAGTGGAGTGACATGTGTGTAGGAGTGTAAACGACCCAAGTTGCCGACACAAGATTCTGATTCCATCGACTAGCACCATTGTCATACCCGATGTGGTAAGCTGACGAATGATTCTTCTATTAAAAAAAAAACCAAAAGATCAGACATATTATTTGGAAGGTTTTTGTGAAAAAGATTAAAAACACTAGAAACATATACATGAAGAAACCTAAGGTAGAGTGGTTATACTAGGGGTAGAATTCGTTTAATTATAACCCATTGATAAGGTCTTTGAGGGTAGGGGATTCCAGGTGGGCCTAGATGTAGGATCCTTTTGTGAGGCAATGTAGAACGATAAATTGGCCCCGCAAGAGGGACTTAAATTTACCATGGCCTAAAGTATCGTGAGTGATGTCGTAGGCCAACACTGAATCACCTTCGTTAAATGAGAGAAGGTTGAATTGGCAATCGAAGGCATCTTTGGAAATTTTCTTGATCACCTCATTGTTTTGAAAAGAGGATTTTCGGTCCTCATCGAGAGATTCTAGGATGAGAAATCGTTGCTCCATAGGAATGGTGTTTGGCAGTAATTCGATTGCGGCACGTAATGTGGGGATTTCACACTCAATGGATAGTACAACTTCGACCCCATGAAAAAGGTGGAATGGTGTAAATCCGGTGGCGGTTTTGACTGCTATGCAATATTCCCACAAATCTAAAAACAACATGTGATGCTAGTTGGTTTTGTGCTTGTCCACAGTTCTCTGCAACATGGTTTTGAGGATTTTGTTGACTCCCTCAACTTTCCCATTGGACTGTGGGTAGTATGGTCAAGCAAATTCATGAGTTAATCCTAACTTGGAGGATAACTTGATGAATACTTCATTCTCAAAGTGTTTTCCATGGTCCGACACAAGCTGCATGGGGACTCCAAAATGAGTGATGACATGGTTAAAGAAGAACTGAGCTGCAATATCAGACGTGTTGTTGAATGTAGGCATAGATTTGACCCATTTGGTGAAGTAGTCGACTGTGACTATGATGTATTTGTGACCATTGTTGGAGGGGGGATTGTAGGTCACAAAGTCAATGCCCCACTTGCAAAAGGGGCTTGCCATGATAACTGGATGAAGGGGAGTTGGTGGTGCTCTAGCTTTATGCGCATATAATTGATATTTTTCATAGAGCTTAATTGCGTGGATGTAGTCATGAAATAAAGTGGGACAAAAATAACCCTCCATGACCACTTTCTAGGCGATGGACATGTTAGAGAGGTGTCCTCCGCATGCACTATTGTGGAAATCATTCAATACTGTCTCTACTTCTTCGATGGCAAGGCAACAACAAAGTATGCTATCTACCCTCCTGTGATAAAGAACATCTCTGATGAGGAGGTAATGAGGGGCTTGGTGACGGATACATCAACGGTCATCACGAGAGAGATGAGGGATAAACTTCTATGTGTGTAGTTACACGAGGATGTCTCCGTACAATAGGTCGTCAGACAAAATGACAACAAATGTTTGTCTAGGAATATCTCATTGACGTGGGTGTCTTTGGAGCCTATTGGGAGATCGACAATCAACTCTGCAAGAACAATGGCCTTCTTTATTTTAGGAGTTGTGAACTCTAGATCATATTCCTAAAGAATTACGACCCATCAAGAAAAATTGCCATTAATTTGGAGCCGACTAAGTAAGTAATGCATGGGATTGGAATATGCTACGACCTTTTTAGTGCGAAGAAAGATATAATATCCTAGTTTTTGGATTGTGAGAAAAACCACCAAGGCCAATTTCTCTTCATGATTATATTTCAAAGGTGGCCCTGGAAATTTTTTCTTATGTAGTAAATGACATTCCTGCACCCATCATCGCCTACCAGGACTAGAACTCCTATCATTGAAACCTATGAGGCTGACAGGTACAAGATATAATCCTTGTCAAATTCTAGGGGACTAATCAAGGGGGATGTACTGAGAATGCATTTCAATGAATTGAAATCTGATTGGGAATGTTGATCCCATCTAAATGGGATATCATGGCGTAGTAAGCGTAAGAAGCCATGGGTGCGAGTTGCATAATCTAGAACAAAGCGACATAAGAAGTTGGCCTTGCCCCAAAGGCTTTGCAGTTGGCACAAATTATTGGGAGGAGGGATCTCGTTAATGGATTGGACCTTGAGGGGGTCCACTATGATTCCTTGTTGAGAAACGATGAGTCCAAGTAAGCGTTAGACTGTGACACAAAAAATGCATTTGAGAGGATTTAGACGGATGTTATACTGGCAACATCTCTGAAAGATAATTTGTAAGTCTTCCAAGTGTTGAGATTACTTCTTGGAATGAGCAGTGAGGTCGTCCAAGTAAGCCAGGATGATATGTGTGAGATCATGGAAAACATATGTCATGGCTCGACGGAACGCTGTGCCAACATTTTGGAGCCCGAAAGGGCATGATGCGATAGTCAAAGATACCCCATGGGGTAATGAATGTAGCTTTGTATTGATTTGCATGTCAGATATGTATTTGATTGTAGCCAGAGAATCCGTCCATAAATGAAAGGACTTCATGTCCAACACAGGTGTCAATAACCTGTTCGATGAAAGGAGTAGGAAAATTGTCTTTGGGACAAGCTTGGTTCAAGTCTCTGAAGTGAGTGCAAACCCGAATGGTTCCCTACTTTTTGTTAACTAGAATGATAATGGAGACCTAAGAAGTGTACACAATGGGGTAGATGAACCCTACCGAATGTAAATTATCGATTTCGACTTTGATAACCATGGATTTGGAAGGGTGTAATGGTTGTGATTTTGACGAACAAGGCCAACATCAGGCCATGTATCGATTCGATGTTCAATAATGGTTGGCTCGAGCTTGGGAATTTATGTATACTAGGAAAAGATATACCTTGAAAGAGAGATTTGTAAGATGTGACTTCTTCAGGGGAGAATGTAGCACTGAGAGTGATCTCTTCGACAATGTCGGGTTTGAAAAATATTTTGGGTTTGAGTTTTTGAACCAGTCCACATGCCTTGGAGAAATAAAGTCTTTGCTTTCAATCACACAAACATGGGTGTCTATACTAGGCTTGTTGTGATAAGAAAATATATTTGTGATGCATTGCATCCCAGGGACAGTTAGGTGTGGTCATGGCCTCTAATATATCTTCATCTGATGGGAAGATGTATGAAAATAATGGATCATTAGAGGTATGAACATGCAGGTGCGACGTGATGGAACCAAGTGTGTGGCCTAAGTTGTTTATGATATTGGCGTCTATGGAAGGTGTAGAAGCTGGAGATTCACAAGTAGGTGATTTTTGAGAAGAGTGAGTATCACCTTTTGCCAAAACGGGTTGTTCGACGGGAGGAGGGGGGGAACCTTCACTAGACGAAATGCACAATATATCCACACATGTGTCTTGGGTGGAGGAAGAATATCACATGAAGGAATTATTAGTGAATTAGGGGGATTCAGAGGGAAGTCTTCTAATCGTCATGGTATGTGAATTGCTAGCGGGACCATGGGTAATATTTATTTCTTTGAATAAGGAACGATGGGATTACCTGAAGAGGGTAGTGTGGTCATGTTCTAGGAAAGTGATGTTTGAAGGGATATTCAAACATTTTGAAGGACAATCATGTGACGAACCCTGTATTCGATAATGAGAGGACACATGTGTGTAAAATGATCCATTTGGTCGCACAACACATAAAAACATCTCATCCGTTTGTTTACTAACATGGGGATATAACATATGTCAGTAGTTGTAGCATCGGTGGGGTGTGCTTGACAAGGTTCAGGAAAATATGTTTGCCGCACTGCTGCTAAGGTTTCCTGAAATTGGGGTAGGACTGGGCACTGATGAGTGTAATTCCCATACTCTGAGAATATGGCACATGCGAAGTTGGTGTGCAAACCTTTCTTGCATGATGGAGAAGGTTATGTCATAGTGGTGGTGGTTGAAGCTACTAGAGTAGGAATCATGGTGCTTCCTTTGGGAGATGGATTAAATTACGTAACTCAAGTAGTGTGGGGAAGATATTGGTAGGGTGTTTGAGTGTTCCACAAAGTGCACATGTTGGTTGGACTTAGGGTTGAGGGGTGGATCCATTCTTTTTCTTCTTTTCCCTTTGTTGGTATTTTTACCCCCAACCGTGTGACTAGTTGGAGGAGTTGGTGTTTGAACCATTGATTGAATGGGAAAATCCTCTGATCGAGGTGGGAGGGATGGTAGAGGTACCATAGATGGTGGGTTAAGATACCAAACATGTATGGAGATCACCATGTTAGGTAAGGTGAGAGTAGAGATGATCTGATAGGATGCTACTCCAGGTGGTGGATAGAAGAAAGGGACTTGAGTTATGGCTTGAGAGACCGTTTTCCAAATTGGTATTTGGCCAGTCATAGGGGGATGTTCTGGAGGGCATTGCGAAGTAGTATTTTTAGGAGTAGGTTGAGGTGTGGGTTCCTCTGAGGAGGGTTCATCACTAGATTCAACATCATCTGAGGATATGACACAAACTTGGGCATAACATGTGGGAGGGAGGATAGGTGGATTCCCTTGATAAGACCCCACAAGGGATGGGTCCATGAAGATTCCAGGTCCGATGTCTACGATTGGTGAGACATCTAAATTGACTCATATGAGAGGTATGACATTATCTATGTTACTAGAATGATTGGGTTCATAATGTGTTAATTGGTCGATAGTGACAATATTCCCGTTATGAGGGAAGATCATGGTACAAAATACATACGAGGCCATGAATTTCATGGAATACATGCAGCTGCATCCAATCATGATATTGTAATCCAATGGGTCATCGATGAATTCAATATCAAACAAAATTGTCTTTCCCCTCAACTCAATATGAACATTTTGGTAGAGGCCTTCTGGTTGTGATGGAAGACCATCATATGACCCAAGAGTGATGGTAGAGGGGATGAGCTTAGGTGAGCCAAGTTGTTGTCATACTGTTTTGGACATGATACATGTGGAGGCCCCTTCGTCGACGATGCACCAATGGAATTTTTTGTTCCTAATCATCACTAGGATCTGGAAAGCTACTAAAGAGGGGAGGAGTGGTTCAACATTATTCAGATCAAAGGTAATTAGGCAGGTATATGATGGGTCCACTGCCCCCAATGTTGAGAGAAAAGATTTACTTTGCGAAAGAAAATTTTGTAGGACGTCCAAGACAAACATGGCTGCTGGATATTGAGCAAGGTCAATGACTAGGATGTATCTATGCACTTACCTAGCGTGTGGGTTATGTACATTCCAATGCAGAGGTGCGCATGGTACTCAAGGGGTATATTTCGTGTTAGGATAGGGGATCGTCAAAGGTTGTCCTGTTGACAATTGGGGTGCTTCCGATGTGGTTAGGATGGAATAAAGATGCATTCTATATTGGCGGTTGTGTGTTCGTAGAAGGATTTCCTCTTCGGTGGTGAGGAGGATACTTCTATCTACAGGGTTCCCAGACTGAGTTTGTCCTGGGTCAGGATACTACCCTATTTGTCGTGCAGTAGGGACAACTTCTTGCTGAGTATTGATGATTCCTTGATGAGGGATCATGTTCTATAGAACTTTTGGTGTTTGAGGTTGCATGTAATTTTGTGGAACCTGTGGAGGTCCCTATAGGGTAGGAGGTCTTTGTGTGTTCATGGCTTCCTTCATTCGCTTGTAATCAACAATCTGAGGGTAGTGGTGAGTATAATGAACATATTCACCACATAATGCGAAAGGAAAATTAGTCTGAAGGTTATTGTTCTTCGCTTGGCATTGTTGACTGTTTGTATTTCCCCCATTCTGGTTATGATTACCAACATTCTGATTTCCCCCTGCTGAAGAGTTTTGTTACTGGGGGTTTCCCCCCTTGTACTTGGTTGGTGTTATTCTTGTTCTTCGCCTTATTTCTGGTATTGTTGGATTGATTAGGAAGATTTTCCGTGTTCAAATGTTCAATGGCTTGAACTTGTTGTATAAGAGAGGGTTGAACAAAATTAATGCCGACCTGTCGCTGTCCAGGTGGCAGGGAAACATGTTGAGGAGGACATGAGAAAGGGTAATACAGGTTACCGTGTGGAGGAGGCATGTATTGATTGTATGAGGTTTATTTTGTGTCTCCACTATTGGAGTTGTATGACAGGGTCATTAATGGATCTGGAAGTGGTGTTTGTACCGGGTTTGTTGGTGGTGCAGGGATGTGTTCTCACATCGTGGGAGTAAGAGGGACCATAAAAGTGGGATGAGGGATAGGGGGAGGATAATATGGATCCCCCCCGTATGGATGGGGGTATTGGTTGACACCAAACGTGGGTATTGGTTGAGAATAATGGTTGAAATGGGCCATGGACCCAGTTAACCCATCTGTGGCATGTGATGCTTGTAGCTTATCTTGAGCAAAGGGTAGAGGGAAAGGAGAATTTGGTAACACTGAGTAAACGTACCTCGATTGAGAGTAAATGAGGTCAAATTGTTGGGATTTGGTGATGGCTTCGTCTTTAGTTTGAGGCATGGTAGTGTCCACATCCTTGGTGATGACTTAGACTAGTGATTTAAGGAACCAATTTAGTCATTGTCGCGGGCTGGTATCAACCTTGCATATGCTTCACCTTCTACGCCATTCATGGATATGATCCACAATATGACCAATTGTGGTTTGTTAAAATTCAGAGAGAATATCCAAATCAGTATCATGGTGAACATGAAGTTGGAAAAATGATAAGAAGAATTTAGTAAATGATTCGAAGGTCATATGGGACCTGGATTTCTTGTTTACGTACCATTTGGTAGATGGACTAGTGAGTGTTCTATGGAACAATTGTAGGCGAATGGAATTTTCCACAATGCTATTAGAAGAAAAATATAGCTGAAAAGTCATAATGTGAATAGAAATATATTCACCCGGTTTCCCTTCAAACTTAGGGATATTTGAAGGTAATTTGGTGGACATGTTGGGACAAGTGGCATCATGCAAGATGGGGTCATTTGTGAGGTTGGTTAAATATGAAATGTTTAGGGATGCCAAATATGGAAATATGGGAGTTGGTCCAACCATGGTGCATGGTGGTTGAGAGCTGGTTCCTTGTGGTGAAGGTTGAGAACTTGTTCCTTGAGAGGAAGGTTGAGCTCCTCCTCCTTGAAAAGGAGAACTAGTAGATGGGTTGCTTGGAATATTGGTGCCAAGAAAGGTATAACTGAGCAAGACCAATTATAATACTATCATACTCACATGTGTATGAGATGGTTGGGCCAATGTGTCGAAAAAATTTGGGATGCCTCTCAATATTGGAGGGAGGTTCAACAAGTGTCTAAAACGATGGGGGTTCTGTGGTTCCCCTATGATTTTGGACTAACTACCTAAAAGTGTGTGTGAATTGTGATGAGAGAAATAAATGAGAAAATTCTTTTGTATTTGGTCTACCTTAACAATATCACTCAAAGATTCATGTAATTAACAATGAACATCATGCATAAAAGAACTGAAAGTAGAATGTAGGTGAGATAGGTTTTATCTGCATGGGAGAATAACAAATAAAATTGCACGTGTCTTAAGAGACTTAATATCCTTCCTCTCAAAAAAACATTGGGCCTTCCAAAAGCACTCAACGGTGGGGCATGAATCCACCGGAAGAGCAACTAGTGAAGGTGTGAATAGTCAATTATAATGAGGGGTAAAGGGGTCATATCTTGAAAGTGCTAGTGACATTTCCCAATAACCGTTCAAAATCTTACTAAGGTACGATTGCAACCCACAATCTCCACCTGGGTAGAAAAACCTAGTTTTTGACAACTACTTTACCTTGGTCAAGTGCAACATTTAGATTTTTGGCTTAAGAAATGGGTCACATAATGGGTAACCTCTCAAGAGATAGGTGGCTCAAGGAGGAATGCACAGAACAACTGGATCTCGACCTTCGACCCTTCACAGATATCTCCCTGCCTTATGGTGTCATAATACTTGAATTAGAGGATTTTTGGATACCTATTTCGTCAACTTCTAAGTTTTCAATGTGAAAAATATAACGATGGGTTATTTGGATGCCTACCCCCAATATCCTAACTTAGACTAAAAACTTATTTTGTGCCCCTCTCGTGGAGGTTTAAATGATTTTTTAATGGTTGATTTTATGATGAAGTAGGACAAAAGATTGGGGTCATGGACCAGTCTAGTTGATTAAAAATGGTGTGTTTAGAGAAAACTTCCAAAGGTGTCTTGAGTTGTTATGATCCTCCTAGATCACTTATGAGCGTAGGGAGGAGATAATACTTTGACTTCAAGTATCCAATATGAATTTTCTTGTGTGTTGTGCTCTTGTGTGCAAGAAGTGAGATGGTGTCAAACATATTTTTAATAAATTATAGTGCAAGTTTGTAATATGTGGACATCGTGGGGTCCATTACAAATCTTGTTTAATTTAACTCACTAGATGTGTTTTAGACAAGCCTTGTAGAATTCAAAATCCCCAGATCACTAGAAATGTGGACATATGGGTCCTTACTTGATATTTTAACTTCGTAAGTTTTTGTCTAATCTAAGAAAATTGAAACATCTCCTAGATTTCAAATCATGTGGACATTGGGTCCTTATCGATTCTCTTAACTCCCTAGGTTGTTGATTTCTTTATGAAAAATTTGAAACTATCATAATTTGCAAACATTTGGGAATTCATGGATCCTTTACAACTTTTAATATTTGTTTCTTTTTATCCAAATAAAACTAAGAGGTGCCCGAGAGGGATTTGGCCTCTTCTAAATGATGCTTTGCTCGAGGGAGATGGAACTTCTTTAGCCACCCTTTTTTGATTTCCCAATATTACTCAAGGGAGTGTGATGCAAAGGCCATACTAAGTGTGTCAAAATTGGTTCCTATCATGAGAGATTTATGATTATGGAAGCAAAAACTTAACTAAGAATTCAAATGCTCAAATTGACCATCCATGTGGCAACAAAAATGAAAGAGTTGTGATTCTTTTTAGTCTTTTTAGTGCCTAAGTTAGCTAATTATCTATTCAAGAAATAATTCCAAGTATGATTCTTTTGCTTTACAAAGTGATAGAAATAAAAATCTAAACTCTACTTGATGAAACCAACTCATAAATCTTAGAAAACAGTGGGAAGAAAGGTTTTTGCGCAGACTGTGAAAGTATCATTGGCACAATGAATAGAGTGCACAAATTGCACAAATTGCACAACAAATACATGAAGAAACTGTGTAGTTTGTGCAGATATGCGCATCTGGTTTTTCGACACCCGCGCGCACACAAACTTGCTACGGGAAGGGAAATTTAAAACAAATTCTCCTAACCAAAATGCTGATTACTGAGTTTGGAAGCTGGGGTAGGCCATTTTTTGGTTCAATCCCTAATGGAGTCACCAAATTGTAGTGTTGGTTTTTCCACTTGGGTGAGCAGAAAACCAACCACTTAGATACCAATGGATAGGATTTTGATTGATAACACTTTGGAGAAATATAGGGAACCTATGATTTCTCATTTTCCTCCTTGGGAGGGCCCTTAAGGTCCCCAATATAGAGCTCCTTCAGTTCTTACAATGATATGATAATGGTCAAGAATTGCCCACCAATCTTCTCAAGAGTTGAAAAAATGGTCTTTTATATGGATGCTAGAAAGATTCTATAAGAATGATGGATTCTCAAGGAGAAAATCCAACAACATAACAATACATATAAACTCTTACTTTGGTTCATACCTCAAGCTTGAATTTATAAGACTCTTTCAATATTTTATAAAACTAGTTTGTAGTGTGCGTATGGGCCTTAATGTAGGTACCTCCCTAGTCCTTAAATGGCCCCAAGGCTAGATTTTGACTTGGATTTGGGCGAATTCTCATCGTACACCCGCGATGGAAGTGGGTGAGGCTCGATCACAATCATAAATCCATCGTTTTTGCATCTGTGCGAGTTTATTTGATAACAGTTGCACAATCCATGAAATTTGCACGAATTTTGTTGTGTTAGTCTATGCAGAAAGGGCCTTGGAAGACTACACATATATTTAAGGAACCATTTGTATAGTTTTGTGATTTTCTGAATGAATACTGTTAATGCTGGAGGTATGTTGTTTGGTGTGTTTCACTAGTAATTTATTCGGCCATCACCTGTATTGCTGTGAGCGATTTTTTGGTGACAACAATGGTATCAAAGTTCTGATAAATGTGATACTTAATGGTTACATATTTCATTATTGGTGCTCCTTTTCTTTCACACAGTCCATGATATTTGTATCTCTTTGGTTATGGTTCAACATTGCACATCTAGTGACATACAAGTGGAAGTAGGGTTTGGCATTTAACTCTAAATTCTGGAATACATACAACACAAATGTGCACTTTGCAAATGAATGGTTATGGATTCAATTTCCTTTCAAATCTGTCTCATAAGAAACAAACACACTTAAATAACCACACATTGCTTATCTTGCACAACATTCATAGTTGGTCTTGTTTATTTCATGGGGAATGGTTAATCTTGTTTATTTCATGGTGAACTTTATTCAAGTCCTAATTTTGTTTTTTCAAATGCATGTTCTAATTATCACCATTTCACTTTGAATACTATGGTGTATGGATAATATAAGTTATATCTTTTGCTGCTATCATAACATTTTCACACAAAGTTTCTTGGCAATCTAAACTACACTTTCACTTTTCCAATTCTCAAAGTAGTTTGGCATGGTACTCTTGGCTTATAACTGAGTGAGATGAATTTGTTGTCATGAATCTAAGCATTTACTTGGATATTTGTCATGGTATAAACACTTCACATTTGGGCTAATCTCATTTCAATGTTCTGCCTCTTGGTTAATTAATTTTGAGCATTGTTATGGTTAATTTTCATGGTGATTGTTTAAGGGGAGAAAAACATTTTGCATCATCATTCATACTAAAGAAAACTAAAACTTCATTAATTCTTTAACACTCAACCCTTCCTACAAATAAATAAACCATTTGTGTTTTTTTTGAGGGCTTAAACCTGTATAATTAAATCTCACTCATACTTCAACATGTGGTTTCAAAATATAAGTTGAATTTCTAAGTGATATATCTATAGTTGTATTTATACTCTTTTTTGCGATCATCTAAGTTGTTTCTAGGTGATAATCATGTATGGTATTAGTTTGATCAATGTCTCTTAAGGGGAGAAAATTAAATTCTTAACATATGGTTCTTATATATGTTTTTTGTTTTATTTTTCTTTATATAACACACATACACACATACTTTTCAAACTATATATAAAACATAAAAATTAATCCTACCCTTACCATGTACCATACCATTTTTTTTTTATAACATTATGTATCTACTCATGTCATATATGAATACAATATGTTTAATATTAAAAAAATGATTTTATACCCACCCCATATCCACCATATGTAACAAAAGTTTGATTTTGGGCCACCACCGCCATCATATATATAAACTATGGTTTAATAAATATGTGATAACACCACCATGGACCATCATTCCATATCACAAATCTTGGTTCATACCTTGGCATATACCACCACATTATGTATTAATTTTTAGTTTTTATTTTATTTCACTTGCGAAGCTAGATAGGAGTGATGGTGGTGCCTCTAGGGTGGCATGATGGCCTGCCACCCCTTTCTCTTCATATTTCTTGGTACCTTATGGGGAATTCATCTCTTGTGGGAAGGTGCACTGGCGACACTTTTAGAAGCCCCATCCTTCCACCCCCTTCTTTTGATATTTCTTAGTACCTTATGGGGAAGGAAAACACATAAATATTAACAAAACACATAAATTAACACACAATAGACACTTATCTTTGGTAAAAAGAACACCAACTGCATGCAGACCCTCCACGTTCCTCCCAGCCTTAGACCACACTGCTCATAACTCTCAGTATGGGTCACCCCCAAGCTGGAGCTAAATCTCCACTTGGGTATAGGAATCCTAACCAGGACAAGGTCTCTCAGAAAACATGAAAATTCAGACTCATGTGTCAACTCTAGCAAACATCCTATATTCCCTCATTACCCACATGCATGTCCCACTCTAGGAAGTGTGCCCCTTCTCTACTCAAAAATCCTTTGACTGCCCCACTTCCCTTCCGGGGCTTGAACAACAGGCCGAACATGAAGTCTCAGAGCCCTATAGCTGCAACTTGGTACCTTGAGAATCAATTCCCATCAATTCTCTCACCTGGAGAGAATGCTCACGGGCCTGACAACCCGCTTCTTCAATATCCCACAGGCCCGATAACCCGCCTCTTCAATTCAGTTCCAAAGCTTTCCATGGTACAAGTACAAGTACAATTATGACAGTATGAAAGTACGATTGGTAGGAGAGGGATGATGGTAAGAATGATGATGGAATGATATCCAAATGAACTAAATCCCTCCAATTATATTTGCATGTTCCCAACTTGACACTTGTCATGTTGGGAACCAACTTGGGCCCACATGGTAGTACATTTCCCCACTTTAGACTTAGGATATATTTTATATCCGTAGCTTTTAGACTTTATACTTTAGGAATATTAATAAAATATTCCTTTTTGGATTAATCCCCCTTAGCTTATCCCCTTTCCTAGACTCTTATCCCCCCCGTTTCCCATTCTGGTGGAGTTTATCTCCCCATACTCTTTTATCTGGTAGGTCTGTCGTAGTGATGTGTTTTCATTAAAAACTAAGTGTGATTACATTTTACAAATATAGGCTCATGATCCTTTTAGCTTATGTCTCTCCATCCTAATAACCACACAGACACTCTGGCCTCAAAATACATACATACAAAGGCATTATGTCCAAAAAGTATCTTGGCTCACCAACATATATGTACAATTACATTATATTTACAATTTGGGTTCGAACTAGGGGTATTATATTCCCCTCACCCTTATTTATGCACTGTCCTCAATGCATTATATACACATGTACAATCAAACTTAAAAAGTTTTCAAAAAGATGCAGGTATTCTTCCCGCATAACATCCTCGTTCTCCCAAGTTTCATTCTCAGGACTGTACCAGGGCCATTGGACCTTTACTAGCCCTATGGCTTGATTTTGGAGCTTCTTGATCTTCTGGTCCAATATGCAAACTGGTTTCACTTGAAAGTCGCCTTCTTGCTCCACCTAAATCACATTCCAATCAATAACATGATTAACATCACGTACATACTTTTTAAGAAATGATACATGTAATACATTATGAATACACATCGATGCAGGTAAGGCAAGAATGTATGCGAGAAGACCAATCCTCTCTAGGATTTCAAACGATCCACAATAATGTGCTGGCAACTTTGGAAAATTTCCCAACTTTAGGGATCTTCTCTTGGCCTTTACTTTTAAGAACACATGGTCACCCACTTTAAACTCTCTATGAATTCTTCCTTTATTAGAATAAATTTTCTACCCATCTTGGGAAACCTTTAAATTATGTTTTATTTTCACCATCTTCTCTTCCATTTCCCTAAGTAAATCTGGCCCAACCACTGCTCTATCTGTTGGGTTGTCCCAACTCATTGGTGTGTTGCAATTTCTGCCATAAAGTGCCTCAAATGGGCTCATATTTATAGATGCTTGATACCCATTATTATAAACAAACTCAACCAAATGAAAATAATCCTCCCACTTCGATGGTTTTTCCATCACATATATTCTTAGCATATCTTCTATCACTTGATTTACCCTCTTTGTTTTCCCATCTGACTCCGGATGAACGGATGTGCTAAAATTCATATTTGTTCCAAATCCTTTGAATAATCCTTTTAAAAAATTTGATGTAAAATTTGGATCTTTGCTAGATACAATTGTCTTTGGCACACCATGTAGCCTAGAAAGTTCTCTCATATAAATATCCGCGATGTTAGTTGCCTTGTGAGTCAAATTTACTGGAATAAAGTGGACAAAGTTTGTAAGTTTATCCACCACTACCATGATAGAATCATGCAGCTTGTTAGTTCTGGGAATTTTGGTGATGAAATCCATTGTTACAACTTTCCATTTCCACTCAAGAATGGGTAATGGCTGTAGCATACCAACTGGGTGTCTGTGCTCAACCTTGAATTTTTGGCATTCCAAACACCTGATAATGAAATCAACAACTTTTTTCTTCATATTGGCTCTTGACAACTACAATAGTTTTTTGATAACCTGGGTGCCGAACATAAGACACATTATGCATTTTTTTTAATATTAGTTTTTTTTTTAATTTCTGAGAATTTGGCACAAAATTCTTCCCCTGTACATGAGAATTTCATCATTTTCCAGCTTATAGTCCTCAATTTTCTGCTGTAAATTACCTTGTTGAAATGTTCTCGTTAATTCCATGTACAATTGATCTAATTTTGCAGCCTCTAGAACTTTATATTTGAAATATGTTTGATACATGCTAATGGTTGTAGCATGCATCTCACACACTCTCCCGCTGAGTGCATCAATCACCTTGTTCTCTTTACCCCTGATATGATTTATATCAAAGTCATACTCACTGAGGAATTCTAATAACCTGCTTTGCCTGACATTTAGAGTTGGTTGTCCAAATAAATATTTCAGACCACTATGGTTTGTCCTCAACTCAATTTGTTTCCCATGAGGTAGTTCCTCCACATATTCAAGGCATGCACTATTGCTGCTAATTCTAAATCACGAGTGGGATAGTGTAACACCCTGTTTCCCCCAGTTTGTAAAAATAACTATATTGGCCAAGAACTATGGCAAACCCAAAAATGTGAATGTGTGATGTGAATGGACCTTGTGAAAAAGGTCGATGAATGTGAATAATATTATGAATATATGTTGCAGGACTGCTGAGAGGGGATATGCTGAAAAAAGATACCACGATGGCTGGAGAAAGGTGGTGGAAGGCACCTGGAATGGTGGCGTTAACTTCCACCGAAACCAATACCGTATTTGGACTTCACTGGATTGGAGAAACAAGAGTGGCTCGCTAGCCCCGAATTAAATGACTCACCAGGATTGGTAGGTAGATGGATCCTCATGAGTAATGAGGGATGGGGGGGGGTGAACCGCCCATCCGTAGAGCCATCAGGCCTGACCATTGCGAGGAAAATCGCACCACACGCAACCTCGCAAGAGGAAAAAAGGCGTGAGGGAGAAGCGAGAAGGGGGCAGATGTGAGGGAAGGAAGAGAACTCTGGAAAATAATATAGAGTGAGTGATAACAGAGAAGAAGGAGAGTAAACTTCATTCTCGGTCACTGGTAAATAGAGACACAGTCTCCCAGCATCATGGTCTAAGCTCGAGGGTGGCTAGTGGTAAATCCGTTGGGAGTCGCTGAGCCTACGGTTGGGTGGAAACGAGAACCCTTCTCAGTAGTTGCAATCACATCTGGTGTTATTTCTGATAAGTGTTTTACATTTTTCTCACTG
>JASDQU010306974.1:14766-26559 GCA_032191745.1 Picea mariana | reverse complement strand
AAGCTAAGAATGCTTGGTAACTTAAGAAATTTATAATCAAAGTATGTGGATCAATGGGATAATAGAGAGTAGCTAATGGGAAGACAACTCACAATGCAATTGAATGAAACAGTGCTTTTAGGAATCAATGATTAGACAGAGTAATATCAAAAGGTGTGGAGAAAACTGATCTAGATAATCAAGTACAACAGTGTTTAGGATCATACAAGCCAACAAGAATTCCTTTAGTTCAAGTTCATGAGGTTAATAAGAAGATAACAGTTCTTAGAAGCCGAGCTAAACTAAAATAAAGTACAGAATGAGGAATAGATGAAGAAATCTGTCATTAACAACAAAAGAAGTCTGTCTTTCTGTATTGAAAAATAAGTGTCTTAGTACAATAGCAAAAAAGTATCCAAAATTGAACACTTGGTTCATATTCTACCCTTAGCTTTATAGCTTTACAAAGCAGTTATGAGATCCTGAAAACAAGGATCAAACATACTAAAGATAGTAAATCAAAATTTAGTTGCAAAAGATGTGGGATGATCCCCAAAGATGAGGTCAATCCCAGATTTCATGGTCTTCCTCTTTTGTTGAATGCTGGTGTAGTGCAGGATAGCCTCCCAAGGCTAACTGATGACTCTTCCAAAAGATAGAATTCGAATTTGCTGAGTTGAGAAAAAACCCTATATTTTTGCCTTTGAAAAATGTACCAAACTTGATTAAAACACCTCTTCTTTGCCTTATCCATCAAAGTAACCATTGGATCTGACTTGATAATTCACCACTTGTCTATTCCAAGAGGTTTCATCTCATTCTGATTTGAAAATTCCTGATCTGGGCAAAATTCGCTCATTCTGGAAGTTACAGGCTTTCGGTGGTTAACTGTATGAAATTTTAAGTGTCTTATCCACCGAAAGCACTGCATTTCAGAGGTTAATGAGCATTCTCAGGCTCGCCTAAACCATCGAAAAGCAGAAGTTTTTCAAAAATCAAATTTCTCAGTCATGGAGAGTCCGTTTTGCATGCTTAAATAGTCGATCGACATCAACAAAATCTAAGCTTTCCAATGGTGCTTTCAAATCTGCATTTGGAGCTCGGGAAGATAGTCAAATATTCCTTACAATATTAGGCATCACTCTTTCAAAAATGCTAGTGCATTTTTGATCGCTAACATCTGCCTCCAACTGGGATGGATAACTCCCTGTGAGGTCTCCAAGAACCTGGTAGACCCTGTGCCTTTAGTTTTGGGCATGGAGTCATTTATCCTTTACAACTTATCATCTGGATATTTCCTACTCAACATCATCAAGTGCCATGCCTCAGTTACTCTTGTCTCACCTTCCGTCTGTGTGGTAAGTTGGTGATGTGGAGTTCAGCCTTCCAAGGATCTTTATTTTGATATCCTGAAGATGAAATTCGAGTTGGGTGATGTGTCTTCTGATCCCTGATATTTTACCCTTTAAAAATGACCAAATATAGTCAAAAAACTTCTTTTTGACTTTCTTCTTCAAGAATAGTGTTTAGACTTGATTTGATAATTCATAATCATCCTATTCCAGAAGATTTCACATCATTCCAACTTGAATATCTCGAATCTGGGCAGAATTTTGAATATTCTGGTTAAAACAGCTTTCTGTGGTTAACAGTATTTGGATTTAAGCACCTTATCAACCGAAAGCACTTCTTTTCAGTGGTTAATGAGCACTGGAGGGCTCACCTAAACCACCGAAAAACATAAGTATTTCAAAAATCAAAATATCAAAATTCTGATTACCTGCATGTTTGTAAATGACTTCAGGGCTTCTTAGATGAAGCTCCTTTCTCTCTTTCTGGACTTAGGTGTGACTGTCCTCCTGCCACTGGTTCCAGAAAAGACATTGGAATGTCCTTCTTTCAAATCAAGTCTTTGTGAATGGGCGACAAATAAGATCTGGACGCTATATTTGATGGCACTGTGGTTTTGAATCAACACTCTCTAGTTCTTGGCAGATCTGTAAACTCTGCTATCAATGCTTCATCAATGATGAATTCTTCCTGGAATCGTGCATGAATCCTTACACTGTCCAAGTGGATGTGCTCTTAGACTTGATCCATCACTTGCAGTACCATCAACCATTGAATTTATAACTTTGTGCTCACAAAGATTTTCATCAAGTGCATTTCCACTTTTAGTCTTAATGACTGGAAATGAACCACTACTAGCAGTCACACCTCTGCCCCAAACATCCATTGATGCAATACTATCTCTCATATAGTTCCCACACACACTTGATGATAGGACATTTTCAATCACCCCACAAGCCATAAAACCCATGTGAAATCCATCTGTATGACTAGACCGTTCAAACATATAGTCAGGACTTCCAACATTCAGGCCCTGTTGAACCTGAAAACCTGATATGATTCCTACCACCTTGATATTATCATTTTGCACAGAAATAGACCTTTGTCCACACTGAAATTCAGTTGAATGTCCAGCTACCATACATCCCTCCTCCACTTGCAACATTAAGCTGCACAGAGCATAAGTTCTGCTCTCTATTCTCATTGATGGCAATGTCGTGGAAACATCTTTCCAATGTTAATTCATCAACCTTGTCTTGGTCTCTTCCATTTTGGTATGCCTTTGAATATTGATTGATGTGTTTATATACTGTGGTGCCAAGAAGACGACCTAGTACAACGATATGTGGATTTGCTGATTCATGTATCACACATGCAAGAGATGCACCAACTCCAACAAGTACACCAAACTCAATGCCAAGGAATAGCGTGGTAATACTTGTTGCAACCCATAAAAGGAAATCTCTTTTATCAACATGCCAAATAAAGATAGCCTCTTCATAATCAATCAGACCCATGACAGCTGATACCACAATTGCTGCCAGAGTGCATTGAGGTATATCTGTAAAAAGAGGGGTCAAAAATTGAAGAGCGCAGAGAATTATCACTCCCATAATGAATCCAGATAAACCCGTTTTGGCACCACTTTCATGATTAACAGCCGATCTTGAAAATGATCCCGTGGTAGGATATGGATAAAAGAGCGAACCACAAATATTGGCCACTTTAAGCCCAAACAATTCTTGATTTGAATCTAGTTCATAGCCATTCTTAGCTGCGAGTGCTTTAGCAATTCCCACTGATTCCAGGATTGCCACACCAGTTATAAGAAGTCATTATCATGTACTAGACCTGAATGTTGCGTGCTTTGTATTCTTGATAGAGCTCCTTCAAGGCCTGGACAACACTCGAGTCAATATAAGTGACCGGGGCCATCTCGATGACAACATAGAACATTAAATTTGACAGGTGGATAAACTGTAAATGAGTTTTGAGCCGATAATTGTTCAAGTATTGATCACAAAACTAGGATTTAAGCCATATGATAGTTGAAACACACACCTGCATGATATGTTTGCTTTCTAAACCAGAGTTTCGACCATCCTTGTCATGTTCCCACTTTGATTGTGCAACTTTTCGATACTCGCTAGAACTGTGAATCGTGGAAGGGTTTTGAGACTGAGAATTATAAGACGGAAGTACGATATCCTTCTGAAACCCCAGATCATCCATCTGCTTGACCAATTCACTGCTGCTAATACTGTTATTATTCTGCGGCTGCGGTGGCGATGAGGAGAGAGAGAGGCATTGTTGGGATGAAAAAGATCGTAAAAAGGCTCGTTCTCAGACCCTGTAAGATGGGCTTCCATGCTTTTTTATGAGTCAAAGGTCCAAGTTTCGATCCCCGTGGAAGTAGGCGTAAGGAACGCACCGATAGAAAAACCCAGAGAAAAATCGGGCATTTATATCATTAATCACGAGCTGTCAAAAGCCCATAGGCTGCCAAGCGTTTGATGATATAACCGCCTCGGATTTGCATGTTTCACCGCCAAACAAACCCTCAGATGAAGGATACAAGTGTCCAGGTGTTGATTTTCCAACGCCGAGCATACTTTCCAGGTATCACCAGTAAGAAGAGAGAATAATAGACTGTAAAACTATTTTCAGGATGTTTGGTTGAGAAAAACTTCGACCTGGGGCCGTTTTTTGCTCAAAGATTAAACATGACTTTGATTTCATTTTCCCCACCAACGCTAGTCTCAAAATATTCTTCCACTTCCTTCTGAGAGAAACCAAACCGATGGGTGATCAAAGGTTTGACATCCACTTTTTCTGCTGTTTAAAAATTCTAGGCTCTAAAGCTACGCGGTCACAAGGAACCAGATGTTTCACTTCACTGCCAATCTCCTCAATTATTCCAACAGACTCATGAACAATCACCATGGGCTCTTATCTAAAAAAAAAAAATCTTCTTGGTCTTCAAAATCTTCGACAGTTGTAGTAGCTCTCCATAGGCTGTGTGAATAATCGAGTTTTCCACTATTGGTAGAAAGACAACATTTTTTCCAAAAACATGTAACCAATTCAATCTTTCCGCCTTGCTAGACACCTTCAAAACTAGAAATGAAACTTGATAATAATGCCATTAATTATCATCTATCGTTAGGAACCCTTCTCATGGCATTCGGATTAAGAAAAATTGGATCTGTGCAAAATTTGTAACGTTCTGCCCTGTTTCTGTGCTTTTGGTAGTCAAAGAGACAAAATTTGAAAACATTAACTACCAAAAGCTCTGCCTTTTGGTAGCTAATGAACAATCATTTGTTCGCCCAAGCCACCAAAAGCTGTAACTTCAATCAAAACTTCAGAAACTCAAAAATTTCCTTACTTCATTTAGACTGAGAAGATTTTGGCTGCTTTGACGATGTTCCAGTCTTTTTTACAGGTCTGGTTTTTCCTCCTTAAGTTCTGTGCCAAGCACCCCAACAAATGGATCTCTTAGATCAAAACCGGAAATGTTGCCAAAGTCTCTTATAAAGGGATCCTCAGAATATGGTTTTCCATGAGTGAAAGACAAACAATTTTTCTCTGCCGAAATCCAAGATAGGGTCATCCAAATGCATACCCCTGCTTCCTCAATCAGTTTTGGAATGATATCATGCAAAACTATTTCGAGATTAATAGGAAAGTTCATATCTAAATCATTTGATGCCATACCAACCAAACCTAATTTCAAAAGGCAAGCAACAACCCAGTCTTTCATATTGAGAAGAATGTTAGATTTGAGAAGACCACGCAGTATGTGGACAAAGTGTTTACATTCTATGGAATAACAAATTCCCTCAAAACCAAGAAGTTTAACTAATAGTCGAGAAGCTGCACCCATGGTTGACCATATTTCTTCCCTTTTTGCAGATATGTGCTCTAATTCCTCATTGCTGAATTCATCATGTTCACGATCCAATTTCAAGATGGCTTTCAGGCCTGCTTCAATACCCACTTCAATAATTGCAGCAACAAATGATTAAGTGATTGCTAGGTTCTCTAAGACACAAGCAACCTTCTCTTGCAAAGAGGGACCTCCCTTTTTTAAGATGTTGACAAGGGAAGGAAGACCACCACCACCAGCTGGGATGGAGGCCTCCCTGCGAGGTTTCCAAGAACCTAGTAGTTCCAGTAGCCTTTAGCATTGGGCATGGATTCATCTGGCCTCTGCAATTGTTCCTCTCCAAACCTGTAACTTGCGTGCAACCTCTTGCTTATTTATGAGATCAAAACTGAAAAAGATCTAACTGCTTGTATGTCAAGCTTATTCCTCTACCTACCCCTACACTAACCAACTGTTCTGCCTCTTATCAAGTGAATTCATGTTTCCAATGAATCCATGTCAGAAACTGATTTACATGCATCATGCTAGATCTTGACCCGAACAACAATGGAAGCCATATCATGCAGAAAAGAGGTTTAAATAGATGATAAAAACAATCTTCTTCTGACAAAAATATCCTTGGGTTTATGCTACTCATAGAATCCAAATAGTCAGTAATAGGGTCATTGAATTCACAAAGAAATACCTTTTTGAACTGCTGATCCAACTGAAAATTGAAATGATGTTGAAATCTGCCTTTACTGATCTCACTGTTGAATGTAGGCTACTCAACCCTTGCTGGAGAAACATGTAGGATGGATTGCTGATCTGGACTTTTCAGCTCCTCACCTTCTTCTCCATAGTTGGTGCAATTCCCCTGTGTCTGCACATTTGAAAGATGAAGGCTGCCCTCATCATCTACTGCAGATCCAAATCCGAGATTTAGGTCTTCTCTGTTATTGGGATCAAGAGACTCATGACTAGTATCAATTACAACATCGACACACTCTTGATCATGATTCTTGTGTTCTAGCTGAAGATTAGACAGTCCCTGCAAATCTGGAATTTGTAGGCTGTCCTCATCAACCTCTACAGATCTGACACTGTCACTTGTTATCTTGTTAATTTGCTCATCATTTCCATTTTTTCCAGAAGAAACAATATGATCTTCATGACAACCTAAAATAGTGGATACATTTAATACGATGTCAAAAGCATCACTAAATTTATCATGGTGTGAATCACTGATCTCTTGCTCATAATGAAGAATATCCTCTACAACAACATATTCTTCATGAGTATCTAATTCTTTAGTCAATAATTGAAATTCATGACAACATTGAGGATAGAGAAGATCAACTGGAAATATCCCTTTACAAAACACATGGAAGGCAACATGAAAATCATCCAAAGAGCTGATACTAGCAATAGGCAAAGATTGGTACCAATCACGAGCAATCCCTTCTAATGAAAAACAAAAGAGTCGGATCTAAAGATCCTCATGCACTACGTGCAACCGATGCATGTAATCATGAAAGACCAGCAAATGTTCAGCTGGCACTTCCCACTCTTCTCCTCGAAATCTGGGAAGACTGTTCTCCCATTCATCTTTAGTAGGTACTTGATTAGGAAAACCAACAATACTTGAAAAATCACAGAATGCATACCTCTTGGCTAAGATCCTTTTCATTTATATACCAGTGGATTCGCCAACAGATCTGTCCTTCATGGAGTCGCCACAGAATTCGTCCTTCATGGAGTCACCACTGAATTCGTCCTTCATGGAGTCGCCAGATAGATGATTACAACCACAATAATGTCTACTCCTTGTCTATCATCAAGAAATAGATCTGATTGTCGTTCTCCCAAGAAGATAAGCTTCTCAACTCGTTCCCCGGCAACGACGCCAACTTGTTATCACTCCAAGAAACTCCTTAGGGTTGTAAGCTAAGAATGCTTGGTAACTTAAGAGATTTATAATCAAAGTATGTGGATCAATGGGATAATAGAGAGTAGCTAATGGGAAGACAACTCACAATGCAATCAAATGAAACAGTGCTTTTAGGAATCAATGACCAGACAGAGTAATATCAAAAGGTATGGAGAAAACTGATCTAGATAATCAAGTACAACAGTGTGTAGGATCATACAATCCAAAAAGAATTCCTTTAGTTCAAGTTCATGAGCTTAATAAGAAGATAACAGTTCTTAGAAGCTGAGCTAAACTGAAATAAAGTACAGAACGAGGAATAGATGAAGAAATCTGTCATTAAAAACAAAGAAGACTGTCTTTCTGTATTGAAAAATAAGTGTCTTAGTACAATAGCAAAAAAGTATCCAAAATTGAACCCCTGGTTCATATTCTACCCTTAGCTTTATAGCTTTACAAAGCAGTTCTGAGATCCTGAAAACAAGGATCAAACATACTAAAGATAGTAAATCAAAATTTAGTTTCAAAAGGTGTGGGATGATACCCAAAGATGAGGTCAATCCCAGATTTCATGGTCTTCCTCTTTTGTTGAATGCTGGTGTAGTGCAGGATAGCCTCCCAAGGCTGACTGATGACTCTTCCAAAAGATAGAATTCAAATTTGCTGAGTTGAGCAAAAACCCTATATTTTTGCCTTTGAAAAATGTACCAAGCTTGATTAAAACACCTCTTCTTTGCCTTATCCATCAAAGTAACCATTGGATCTGACTTGATAATTCACCACCTGTCTATAACAAGAGGTTTCTTCTCATTTTGATTCGAAAATTCCTGATCTGGGCGAAATTCACTCATTCTGGCAGTTACAGGCTTTCGGTGGTTAACTGTATGAAATTTTAAGTGTCTTATCCACCGAAAGCATTGCGTTTCAGAGGTTAATGAGCATGCTCAGGCTCGCCTAAACCACCAAAAAGCAGAAGTTTTTCAAAAATCGAATTTCTCAGTCATGGAGAGTTCGTTTTGCATGCTTAAATAGTCAATCGACATCTACAAAATCTAAGCTTTCCAATGGTTCTTTCAAATCTGCATTTGGAGCCCAAGAATATAGTCAAATATTCCTTACAAGATTAGGCATCACTCTTTCAAAAATACTAGTGCGTTTTTGATCGCTAACAGACAGGCGGACACGCGTTGCCTGGAGAAAGGAGTCAATGCTCTGTTGACTTTTCGCGTCTCGGGGATTCACAAAGTAAGAGAACGAGAGCTCAACCCTTCAACTCACGAAGGTGTGAGTAGAGAGAGGTGCTAGCATTTAGCCTAGCCAGTGGTCACATGTGGAAGGTGCTGACAGAAAGGAACTATACCCATTTCGTGAATCTCGGGTATCGCGAGATTGGGAAGGAAGAGTCGGGAGTTTTGACTCGCGAAATCGTGAGATGGCGAATTGCGACAAGCACCTTTGGGAATAGGCCTTGGTCATAGCGCTGAGGTCGCTTGGGAAATGTGGAGCTCGTGCCTAGTGCAGTTCGCACAAGGGAGCCACCGAAAAGGACCTGTGGAGCAAGGCATAGCCTAGGGGGCTAATTGCTAATCGAAGCCTCTTCGACAGTTCGACATTCGGGGTTTGCAAAGCCGAAAGTCTCGACTCGCTTATAAAACTGAATCGTGAAATGCAAAAAAGGTGGCTAGTTGTTTGACCTGTGATCAGGATCAACGATCACATGGGGGTGGAAAAAGGGGAGAACTAGCCTGTGCTAAGCCCCATAGGATTTCAGGGATTTTGACCCTCGATAATTCGGCGAAAAATCTTCATTTCCGTAGTGGGTCTGTGAAAAATTGGTATTAGAGCATGGTTACAACACTCGGCCTACTTGGGCTCATGAAGGGGTTGCACAAAAGCTTCGTTTGGAATACTCCTAAAAAAATTAAAACCCCCCCCTGTCTTAACCTTCCTAATCAAAAGACGAAGTTAAGAATGAAAAACCCCTATTGTGTGTGTGTACATGTAAAAATATGAATTATGTACTGGCTATAAATATAAATATTGACTAACAACCAACGTTTTTCCTTTTGCACACAAGTGGAAGATAAACAACGGGAGATTATCAATGCATAGTATGGTGACTCGCCAAGAAGTGGGAGAAGGCTCCCACAATAGAGACAAAGAGTCTGATGAAAGAAGGGCAGTAGGGACCCCTCCAGGTCTAGCCGAGACTGTGAGGAGCCTGATGGTCGAATTACAAAGCTGTAAGGCCGACAATGAAATGATGATGAAAGAACAAGAAAAACAAACATAAATTAACGCAGTTTTACTGCAGAGTTTATCTGATCTACAAAGACAAATGCAACATGAAATTGAAACTCATAAACATGGTCATATAAGTGGTCACACTGAGAGGAGGACCTCAAAAAAGGTCCACCCCATAGGTAAAGGACAAGCGTTGGATGATTCCTTTGAGAAGGAAGCTGGCGATTCAGAGGGCTCTTCTAGCATCAGAACCAGTTCCTATCCCCGAAGAAAACATAAGAAGCAAAAGTTTTCCAAAGGTTGAAAATTTGAAGAATTCAGAAAGGCCAAACCACCCTCCTTCGACAGTGAAATAAAGAAGGGAGAGGAAGCAGAGGCCTGGCTGCTTGGACTAAATAAGTATTTCAGAGTCCATGACTTTTCAGAAAATATGAAGGCCCGAGTGGCCACCTTCAACGTGAATGGAAAGGCTTCCATTTGGTGGGAAGACCTTAAGAATATGAAAGGGGTTTGCGAAGAGGACCTGTCTTGGGAACGGTTTGAGAAATACTTCCAGAAGAAGTATTTGTTGGAAAAATATTTCGACGAAAAGACTAAATAGTTTTATGAACTCAAACTGGGACAACTTACTATAGATAAATATGTCAACAAATTCCTTGATTTTTTGAGGTATGTACCCTATATCAAGGCGGAAAAGGAAAAGGTGCAACGATTCATCGGTGGACTACCTAGGGACTATCGGAACATAATTGAATTTGATGAGCCAAAGACTCTAGAAGACACTATTCGAAAGGCAACCTATTGTCATGAACAGTTTGGGCATCGAGCAGAACCTCGCGAAGGATGGAAACAAAATAATGGTTCAAGATTTCATAAAAGGGGAATTAAATCCCCAATATTTAAGAACTATAAGAAGAACCCAAGAATGAGCTTCCCAGCCTAGAGTATGTACAAGCAAAATTTTCCCTCCTTGAGCGGAAATAAAACTTCTGGACCCATATCAGTGAAGACTGATAACCCAAAGAGAGAACCTTTGAAATGCTGGGGCTGCGGGGAAGAACATCTCCTGAGAGACTGTCCACACTGACAACAGAATAGTCGGAGAATTTATAACATACAGGAAGCTACTACCGTTAATGATGTGGCTAGGAGTGTGCCACAAATTTTTGTAGCCTTGGATAATAACCAAGCCGACCACAAAACTTTAGTAGTGGAAATAGAAGGTATGATTTCCAACCATCTAGTGTCTGTTATAATTGAACCTGGTTCAAATTTGAGTTATATAGCCCCTAAATTTGTTGACAAGTGTAAACTACAACCACAAAAACATACCAAGCCATGGTTGGTATAGTTAGCCACTGGCACCAAAAGGAGGATAGCAGAGGTCATACTAGCCTGCCAATTAATGTTGGGTGAATTTCCCACCCAAACAACTCTTAAGATATTACCCCTGGGATCGTATGATCTGTTGATTGGTATGGATTGGCTAGCTGCCCATAAAGCTATATTGGACTATTACCATAAGACCTTAGAATGTGTAAGTAAGGAAGGGAAGAGGATAACCCTTCAAGTGATCCGAAAACCTGTCTCGGTGAGACAAATATCAGCTCTGCAAATGAGCAAGTATTGCCGAAAGGGATGTACCCTCTATGCAATACAGGTGTTGAAAACAATCGAAGGTGACAAACCAAGCCTTGACGATCACCCTATCCCGAGAGAATACAGAGATGTGTTTCTAGAAGAAGTACCGGGTCTACCTCTGAGAAGGGACATAGACTTCTCGATAGAAGTTGCACCAGGAGCGGTGCCGGTGTCTGGGACACTACCAGATGAGCACACCCGAGTTAGTTGAACTCAAGATGCAATTAAAAGAAATGATGGATAAAGGCTATATTCGACCCAACGTGTATCCATGGGGAGCACCAGTCCTGTTCGTGAAAAAGAAGGATGGTACCCTTAGACTGTGTATAGATTATAGGCAAATCAATAAGGTGACCATAAATAACAAGTACCCCTTGCCTAGGATCGATGACCTATTCGATCAATTGGGGGGTGCATCTATTTTCTCAAATATTGATTTGAGGTCGGGATACCATCAAGTCCGAATCAAGGGTGAAGACATCCATAAAACTGCTTTCCAAATGAGGTATGGCCACTATGAGTTTGTGGTGGTGCCATTTGGGTTGACCAATGCCCCCACCACTTTTATGTGCTTGATGAACAATGTACTCAACAAGTTCCTAGACAAATTTGTGCTTGTTTTTATTGACGATATATTAATTTACTCCAAGAACAGAAAAGCGCATGAGGAGCATCTTAGATTTGTGCTGCAAGTACTAAGAGAACATCAGCTCTATGCCAAATTCAACAAATGTGAATTCTTCCAGAAGGAAATACATTACTTAGGCCATGTTCTCTCCGA
>JASDQU010306974.1:0-12683 GCA_032191745.1 Picea mariana | reverse complement strand
CCGTGGGGCTCTACACAGATACATCCAGACTGAAATGGATTTTCTAGACATCTCATCACTCGGTGCTGCTTATCGATATGCTGTTAAGATCGAGCAGAAATTTAAGCACCAAAACAAATGGGAATTCAGGTCTGCAAATCCGCAACAACTGAAGTATGACAAAGACGACCCTAACAAACAGTCTCCTGAAAATCAGTCCAAGACATAGGAAAATAAGGGTCATGGGAAGACAACGAAGGACACCGGAAAATGGTGTGAGTTCCACAAAAGTCCCTGGCACAACACCGATGAATGTCGCTAAAAATAGTCATTTGTGGCCGAGATCAGAGACAAAGATCCGAACCCTGATTCAGAATTTGATTCTAAAAATACTGGTAAAGGAAAGATCATTGACGCAGACCCCACTGCTATTGTCACGACCGCAACAATTCAAACAGAAGAATCAACAGTTCCTGAAGAGGGGGAGCACATTTTTCATTCACAGATGTGGGTGAAGGGGATCCCACTGCATTTTATTGTTGATAGCGGAAGCTAGAAGAACCTCATCTCAACAGAGGTCATAAAACAGTTGGGATTGTCGATAACACCACACCCACAACCATACAACATCAGGTGGCTTCGCCAAGGATGAGATATTCGTGTCAGCCAACAATGTCAATTTTCATACGACATCCATCTCTTTAAGGACGAGGTATTATGTGATGTTTCCCCACTAGATGTCTATGATGTTCTCTTGGGCCAACCATATATGTGGAAGCGCCATGCTGTTTATGAGTCTCAACCCTGCAGTGTCATTGTTTATCTTGAGGGTCATCCCTACAGAATACCAGAGGTAGTTCCGACTACTGTTCCACCTAAAAAGTGCCGCAAGGTAGTATCTCATACTACAAAATTAAGATTCTTCACAATCTATTCAAAAGGGGAACAGAAGGATACTGCAACCACTACAACCTCAGCCCGAACACCTTCTATCCAATAGAAGCAAGTTGACAAGATTGCAGCAAAATGAAAAGATTCCTTCTACACACAGTCATCTCAAATAGCCCGACTGGTTGAACAGAGTCAACCCCTCCAGCAACAGGTTCATGACAAACTTCCACAAAATGAGCAGCGCGACGTCTCCAACACGACAAGCAGCTCACCAAGATGCAGATTCAACAAACACTTTTCCCTCTCGCCTGGGCACTCAACGGAATGGAGACCATTTCTTCCTAAGGAGGGAATATTGATCTAGGTGGATATCGGTGGCCACCCGCCTTTTTCGACTGGCTCAAAATAGTTTTCTGGCAATTTTGGCAATTTACTATTTTTAGCAGTTTTTAACTTCCGGGGCCATTTTGAGGGCCGAAATGAAGTTTTTTTGAGATCGAGGTTCTCAATAATAGATGAAGGAATGATTGAGCCCCCAAAATGAATCTCCTCGATGATACTTTCCAACGAGCTATCATACGCCTAAAACAGAGATCGTATGCAAAAGTTACAACCCCGGGAAGTTGATGTACTAGCTTACCCAAACGGGGCCCACATGACTTTTGGCGCTTCATCTACCAGGGTTATGTTTTTGGATGTCTAGGGTTTTTGGAATTATTTCTTATTGTAAAAGGCCTTCAAAGCCTCATTCCAATCATCTTCTTGTGAATGCGAGTAGCCGTCACATCTCTTCTAAGAGATAAGCTGCCACCATTCTAGCGAGTCTTTCACTCTGTATTTTTACAGTCTCTGTACATTTCTTTCATTAATAGAAATCATGTATTACTGTATCTCTGTGTTTATGGTTGCATCTCTGATATATTTCTGTTATATTATTGGATATATGTGATATCTCTATGCATTTCTTTATTATATCTCTGCTCTCATTTCGTGTCGAAAAAAAGCCGGATTAGTTTGAGTGTTCCACAAAGTGCACATATTGGTTGGACTTAGGGTTGAGGGGTGGATCCATTCTTTTTCTTATTTTCCCTTTGTTGGTATTTTTACCCCCAACTGTGTGACCAATTGGAGGATTTGGTGTTTGAACCATTGATTGAATGGGAAAATCCTTTGATCGAGGTGGGAGGGATGGTAGAGGTACCATAGATGGTGGGTTAAGATACCAAACATGTATGGAGATCACCATGTTAGGTAAGGTGAGAGTAGAGATGATCTGATAGGATGATACTCCAGGCAGTGGATAGAAGAAAGGGACTTGAGTTATGGCTTGAGAGACCCTTTTCCAAATTGGTATTTGGCCAGTCATGGGGGGATGTTCTGGAGGGGATTGCAGAGTAGTATTTTTAGGAGTAGGTTGAGGTGTGGGTTCCTCTGAGGAGGGTTCATCACTTGATTCAACATCATCTGAGGATATGACGCAAACTTGGGCATATCATGTGGGAGGGAGGATAGGTGGATTCCCTTGATAAAACCCCACAAGGGATGGGTCCATGAAGATTCTAGGTCCGATGTCTATGATTGGCGAGACATCTGAACTGGCTCATATGAGAGGTATGACATTATCTATGTTACTCAAATGATTGGGTTCATAATGTGTTAATTGGTCGATAGTGACAATATTCCCATTATGAGGGAAGAGCATGGTACAAAATACATACAAGGCCATGAATTTCATGGAATACATGCAACTGCGTCCAAACATGATATTGTAATCCAATGGGTCATCGATGAATTCAATATGAATCAAAATCATCTTTCCCCTCAGCTCGACATGAACATTTTGGCAGAGGCCTTCTGGATGTGATGGAAGACCATCATATGCCCTGAGAGTGATGCTAGAGGGGATTGGCTTAGGTGACCCAAGTTGTTGGCATACTGTTTTGGACATGATACATGTGGAGGCCCCTTCGTCGATGATGCACCAATGGATTTTTTTGTTCCTAATCTTCATTAGGATTTGTAAAGCTACTAAAGAGGGGAGGAGTGGTTCAACATTATCCAGATCAAAGGTAATTAGGTAGGTATCTGATGGGTCCACTGCCCCCAATGTTGAGAGCAAAGATTTACTTTGTGAAGGAAAAGTTTGTAGGACGTCCAAGACAAACATGGCTGCTGGAGATTGAGAAAGGTCAACGACTAAGATGTATCTATGCACTTCTCTAGCATGTGGGTTATGTACATTCCAATGTAGAGGTGCGCATGGTACTCAAGGGGTATATTTCATGTTAGGATAGGGGATCGTCAAAGGTTGGCCTATCGAAAATTGGGGTGCTTCCGATGTGGTCAAGATGGAATAAAGAGGCATGCAATATTGGCAACTATGTGTTCGTAGGAGGATTTCCTCTTCGGTGGTGAGGAGGATACTTCTATCTACAGGGTTCCCAGACTAAGTTTGTCCTGGGTCAGGATCTTGCTCTATTTGTTGTGCAGTAGGGACAACTTCTTGCTGAGTATTGATGATTCCTTAATGAGGGATCATGTTCTATAGAACTGTTGGTGTTTGAGGTTGCATGTAATTTTGTGGAACCTGTGGAGGTCCCTGTAGGGCAGGGGGTCTTTGTGTGTTCATGTTTTCCTTCATTCGATTGTAATCAACAATCTGAGGGCAGTGGTGAGTATAATGACCATATTCGCCGCATAATGCGAAAGGAAAATTAGTCTGAAGGTTATTGTTCTTCGCTTGGCATTGTTGACTATTTGTATTTCCCCCATTCTGGTTATGATTACCAACATTCTGATTGCCCCCTGCCGGAGAGTTTTGTTACTGGGGGTTTCCCCCCTTGTACTTGGTTGGTGTTATTCTTGTTCTTCGCCTTCTTTCTGGTATTGTTGGATTGATTAAGAAGATTTTCCGTGTTCAAATGTTCAATGGCTTGAACTTGTTGTATAAGAGAGGGTTGAACAAAATTAATGCCGACTTGTCGCTGTCCAGGTGGCAGGGAAACATGTTAAGGAGGACATGAGAAAGGGTAATACATGTTACCTTATGGAGGAGGCTTTTATTGATTGTATGAGGTTTATTTTGTGTCTCCACTATTGGATTTGTATGACGGGGTCAGTAATGGATCTGGAAGTGGTGTTTGTATTGGGTTTGTTGGTAGTGCAGGGATGTGTTCTCCCATCGTGGGAGTAAGAGGGACCATAAAAGTGGGATGAGGGATAGGGGGAGGATAATATGGAGCCCCCCCCATATGGATGGGGGTATTGGTTGATAGAAAACGTGGCTACTGGTTGAGAATAATGGTTGAAATGGGCCATGGACCCACTTAACCCATCTATGGCATGTGATGCTCTTGGCTTATCTTGAGCAAAGGGTAGAGGGCAAGGAGAATTTGGTGACACCAAGTAAACATACCTCGATTGAGAGTAAATGAGGTCAAATTGTTGGGCTTTGGTGATGCCTTCGTCTTTAGTTTGAGGCATGGTACTGTCCACATCCTTGGCGATGACTTAGACTAGTGATTTAAGGAACCAATTTAGTCATTGTCATGGGGTGGTATCAACCTTGCATATGCTTTACCTTCTACGCCATTCATGGATATGATCCACAATATGAACAATTGTGGTTTGTTAAAATTCAGAGAGAATATCCAAATTAGTATCATGGTGAACATGAAGTTGGAAAAATGATAATAAGACTTTAGTAAATGATTCGAAGGTCGTATGGGACCTGGATTTCTTGTCTACGTACCATTTGGCAGATGGACTAGTGAGTGTTCTCTGAAACAATTGTAGTCAAATGGAATTTTCCATGATGCTATTAGAAGAGAAATATAGGTGAAAAGTCATAATGTGATTAGAAATATATTCACCCGGTTTCCCTTCAAACTTAGGGATATCCGAAGGTAATTTGGTGGACATGTTGGGGCAAGTGGAATCATGCAAGATGGGGTCATTTGTGAGGTTGGTTAAATATGAAATGTTTAGGGATGCCAAATATGGCAATATGGGAGTTGGTCCAACCATGGTGCATGGTGGTTGAGAGCTGGTTCCTTGTGGTGAAGGTTGAGAACTCATTCCTTGAGAGGAAGGTTGAGCTCCTCCTCCTTGAAAAGGAGAACTAATAGATGGGTTGTTTGGAATATTGGTGCCAAGAAAGGTAGAATTGAGCAAGACTAATTATAATACTATCTCACTCACAGGTGTATGAGATGGTTGGGCCAATGTGTCGAAAAAATTTGGGATGCCTCTCAATATTGGAGGGAGGTTCAACAAGTGTCTAGAACGATGGGGGTTTTGTGGTTCCCCTATGATTTTGGACTAACTACCTAAAAGTGCCTGTGAATTGTGATGAGAGAAATAAATGAGAAAATTCTTTTGTATTTGGTCTACCTTAACAATATCACTCAAAGATTCATGTAATTAACAATGAACATCATGCATAAAAGAACTGAAAGTAGAATGTAGGTGAGATAGGTTTTATTTGCATGGGAGAATAACAAATAAAATTGCACGTGTCCTAAAAGACTTAATATCCTTCCTCTCAAAAAATCATTGGGCCTTCCAAAAGCACTCAACAGTGGGGCATGAATCCACTGGAAGAGAAACTAGTGAAGGTGTGAATAGTCAATTATAATGAGGGGTAAAGGGGTCATATCGTGAAAGTGCTAGCGATATTTCCCAATAACCTTTCAAAATATGACTAAGGTACGATTGCAAACCACAATCTCCACCTGGGTAGAGAAACCTAGTTTTTGACAACTATTTTACCTTGGTCAAGTGCAACATTTATATTTTTGGCTTAAGAAATGGGTCACAGGATGGGTAACCTCTCAAGAGCTAGGTAGCTCAAGGAGGAATGCATAGAACAACTGGACCTCGACCTTCGACCCTTCACAGGTATCTCCCTACCTTATGGTGTCATAATACTTGAATTAGAGGATTTTTGGATACCTATTTCGTCAACTTCTAAGTTTTCAATGTGAAAAAGATAACGGTGGGTTATTTGGATGCCTACCCCCAATATCCTAACTTAGACTAAAAACTTGTTTTGTGCCCCTCTCGTGGAGGTTTAAATGATTTTTTAATGGTTGATTTTATGATGAAGTAGGACAAAAGACTGGGGTCATGGACCAGTCTAGTTGATTAAAAATGGTGTGTTTAGAGAAAACTTCCGAAGGTGTCTTGAGTTGTTTTGATCCTCCTAGATCACTTATGAGCGCAGGGAGGAGAGAATACTTTGACTTCAAGTATCCAATATGAATTTTCTTGTGTGTTGTGCTCTTGTGTGCAAAAAGTGAGATGGTGTCAAACACATTTTTAATAAATTATAGTGCAAGTTTGTAATATGTGGAAATCGTGGGGTCCATTACAAATATTGTTTAATTTAACTTACTAGATGTGTTTTAGACAAGCCTTGTAGAATTCAAAATCCCCAGATCACTAGAAATGTGGACATATGGGTCCTTACTTGATATTTTAACTCTGTAAGTTTTTGTCTGATCTAAGAAAATTGAAACATCTCCTAGATTTCAAATCATGTGAACATTGGGTCCTTACCGATTCTATTAACTCCCTAGGTTATTGATTGCTTTATGAAAAATTTGAAACTATCATAATTTGCAAACATTTGGGAATTCATGTATCCTTTACAACTTTTAAGATTTGTTTATTTTTATCCAAATAAAACTAAGAGGTGCCCGAGAGGGCTTTGGCCTCTTCTAAATGATGCTTTGCTAGAGGGAGATGGAACTTTTTTAGCCACCCTTTTTTGATTTCCAAATATTACTCAAAGGAGTGTGATGCAAAGGCCATACCAAGTCTGTCAAAATTGGTTCCTATCCTGAGCGATTGATGATTATGAAAGCAAAAACTTAACTAAGAATTCAAATGCTCAAATTGACCATCCATGTGGAAAAAAAAATGAAAGAGTTGTGATTCATTTTAGTCTTTTTAGTGCCTAAGTTAGCTAATTATCTATTCAAGAAATAATTCCAAGTATGATTCTTTGGCTTTACAAAGTGATAGAAATACAAATATAAACTCTACTTGATGAAACCAACTCATAAATCTTAGAAAATAGTGGGAAGAAAGGTTTTTGTGCGGACTATGAAAGTATCAGTGGCACACAATGAATAGAGTGGATGAATTGCAAAAACTGCACAACAAATACATGGAGAAACTGCGTAGTTTGCCCAGATCTGTGCATCTGGTTTTTCGACACCCGTGCACACACAAACTTGCTACGGGAAGGGAAATTTAAAACAAATTCTCCTAACCAGAATCCTGATTACTGAGTTTGGACGCTGGGGTAGGCCTCTTTTTGGTTCAATCCCTAGTGGAGTCACCAAACTGTAGTGTTGGTTTTGCCACTTGGGTGAGCAAAAAACCAACCACTTAGATACCAATAGATAGGATTTTGATTGATAACACTTTGGAGAAATATAGGGAACTTATGAGTTCTCATTGTCCTCCTTGGGAGGGCCCTTAAGGTCCCCAATATAGAGTTCCTTCTGTTCTTACAATGATATGATAATTGTCAAGAATTGCCCACCAATCTTCTCAAGAGTTGAAAAAATGGTCTTTTATATGGATGCTAGAAAGATTCTATAAGAATGATGGATTATCAAGGAGAAAATCCAACAACATAACAATACATATAAACTCTTACTTTGGTTCATACCTCAAGCTTGTATTTATAGGACTCTTTCAATATTTTACAAAATTAGTTTGTAGTGTGAGTATGGGCCCTCATGTAGGTACCTCTCTGGTCCTTAAATGGCCCCAAGGCTAGATTTTGACTTGGATTTGGGCGACTTCTCATGGTACACCTGAGATGGAAGTGGGTGAGGCCCGATCAAAATCATAAATCCATCGTTTTTGCATCTGTGCGAGTTTATTTGATAACAATTGCACAATCCATGAAATTTGCACAATTTTTGTTGTGTTAGTCTACACAGAAAGGGATTTGGAAGAATACACATATATTTAAGGAACCATTTGTATAGTTTTGTGATTTTCTGAATGAATACTGTTAATGCTAGAGGTATGCTATTTGGTGTGTTTCACTAGTAATTTATTCGGCCATCACCTGTATTGCCGTGAGCGATTTTTTGGTGACAACAATGGTATCGAAGTTCTGATAAATGTGATACTTAATGGTTACATATTTCATTATTGGTTCTCCTTTTCTTTCACACAGTCCATGATATTTGTATCTCTTTGGTTATGGTTCAACATTGCACATCTAGTGACATACAAGTGGAAGTAGGGTTTGGCATTTAACTCTAAATTTTGGAATACATACAACACAAATGTGCCCTTTGCAAATGAATGGTTATGGATTCAATTTCCTTTCAAATCTGTCTCATAAGAAACAAACACACTTAAATAACCACACATTGCTTATCTTGCACAACATTCATAGTTGGTCTTCTTTATTTCATGGGGAATGGTTAATCTTGTTTATTTCATGGTGAACTTTATTCAAGTTCTATTTTTTTTTTCAAATGCATGTTCTAATTATCACCATTTCACTTTGAATACTATGTTGTATGGATAGTATACGTTATATCTTTTGCTGCTATCATAACATTTTCACACAAAGTTTTTGGGCAATCTAAACTACACTTTCACTTTTCCAATTCTCAAAGTAGTTTGGCATGGTACTCTTGGCTTATAACTGAGTGAGATGAATTTGTTGTCATGAATCTAAGCATTTACTTGGATATTTGTCATGGTATAAACACTTCACATTTGGGCTAATCTCATTTCAATGTTCTGCCTCTTGGTTAATTAATTTTGAGCATTGTTATGGTTAATTTTCATGGTGATTGTTTAAGGGAAGAAAAACATTTTGCAGCATCATTCATACTAAAGAAAACTAAAAATTCATTAATTCTTTAACACTCAACCCTTCATACAAATAAATAAACCATTTATGTTTTTTTTTGAGGGCTTGAACCTCTATAATTAACTCTCACTCATACTTCAACATGTGGTTTCAAAATATAAGTTAAATTTCTAAGTGATATATCTATAGTTGTATTTATACTCTTTGTTGCGATCATCTAAGTTGTTTCTAGGTGATAATCATGTATGGTATTAGTTTGATCAATGTCTCTTAAGGGGAGAAAATTAAATTCTTAACATATGGTTCTTATATATGTTTTTTGTTTTATTTTTCTTTAGATAACACACACACACACACATACTTTACAAACTATATATAAAAAATAAAAATTAATCCTACCCTTACCATGTACCATACCATTTTTTTTTATAACATTATGTATCTACTCAAGTCATATATGAATACGATATGCTTTATAATAAAAATTTGATTTTATACCCACCCCATATCCACCATATGTAAAAAAAGTTTGATTTTGGGCCACCACAACCATCATATATATAAACTATGGTTTAATAAATATGTGATAACACCACCATGAACCATCATTCCATATCAAAAATCTTGGTTCATACCTTGGCATATACCACCACATTATGCATTAATTTTTAGTTTTTATTTTATTTCACTTGCAAAGCTAGATAGGAGTGATGGTGGTGCCTCTAGGGTGGCATGATGGCCTACCACCTCTTTCTCTTCATATTTCTTGTTACCTTATGGGGAATTCATCTGTTGTGGGAAGGTGCATTGGCGACACTTTTAGAAGCCCCATCCTTCCACCCCCTTCTTTTGATATTTCTTGGTACCTTATAGGGAAGGAAAACACATAAACATTAACAAAACACATAAACTAACACACAATAGACACTTATCTTTGGTAAAAAGAACACCAACTATGTGCAGACCCTCCACGTTCCTCCCAGCCTTAGACCACACTACTCATAACTCTTAGTATGGGTCACCCCCAAGCTGGAGCTAAATCTCCACATGGGTATAGGAATCCTAACCAGGACAAGGTCTCTCAGAAAACATGAAAACTCATACTCATGTGTCAACTCTAGAAAACATCCTATATTCCCTCATTACCCACATGCATGTCCCACTCTATGAAGTGTGCCCCTTCTCTACTCAACAATCCTTCAACTGCCCCACTTCCCTTTTGGGGCTTCAACAATAGGATGGACATGACGTCTTAGAGCCCTATAGCTGCAACTTGGTAACTTGAGAATCAATTCCCATCAATTCTCTCACCTGGAGAGAATGCTCACGGGCCTGACAACCCGCTTCTTCAATATCCCACAGGCCCAACAACCCGCCTCTTCAGTTCAGTTCCAAAGCTTTCCATGGTACAAGTACAAGTACAATTATGACAGTATGAAAGTACGATTGGTAGGAGAGGGATGATGGTAAGAATTATGATGGAATGATATCCAAATGAACTAAATCCTTCCAATTATATTTGCATGTTCCCAACTTGACACTTGTCATGTTGGGAACTAGCTTGGGCCCACATGGTAGTACATTTCCCCACTTTAGACTTAGGATATATTTTATATCCGTAGCTTTTAGACTTTATACTTTAGGAATATTAATAAAATATTCCTTTTTGGATTAATCCCCCTTAGCTTAGCCCCTTTCCTATACTCTTAGCCCCCCCCTTACCCATTCTGGTGGAGTTTATCTCCCCATACTCTTTTATCTGGTAGGTTTGTCGTAGTGATGTGTTTTCATTAAAAACTAAGTGTGATTACATTTTACAAATATAGGCTCACGATCCTTTTAGCTTTTGGCTCTCCATCCTAATAACCACACAGACACTCTGGCCTCAAAATACATACATACAAAGACATTATGTCCAAAAAGTATCCTGGCTCACCAACATATATGTACAATTAAATTATATTTACAATTTGGGTTCGACCTAGGGGTATTATATTCCCCTCCCTCTTATTTATGCATTGTCCTCAATGCATTATATACACATGTACAATCAAAATTAAAAAGTTTTCAAAAAGATGTAGGTATTCTTCCCGCATAACATCCTCGTTCTCCCAAGTTTCATTCTTAGGACTGTACCAGGGCCATTGGACCTTTACTAGCCCTATGGATTGATTTTGGAGCTTCTTGATCTTCTGGTCCAATATGCACTCTGGTTTCACTTGAAAGTCACCTTCTTGCTCCACCTGAATCACATTCCAATCAATGACATGATTAACATCACGTACATAATTTTTAAGAAATGATACATGTAATACATTATGAATACACATCGATGCAGGTAAGGCAAGAATGTATGCGACAAGACCAATCCTCTCTAGGATTTCAAACGATCCACAATAATGTGCTAGCAACTTTGAAAAATTTCCCAACTTTGGGAAGCTTCTCTTGGCCTTTACTTTTAAGAACACATGGTCACCCACTTTAAACACTCTATGAATTCTCCCTTTATTAGAATACATTTTCTACCCGTATTGGGAAACCTTTAAATTATGTTTTATTTTCACCATCTGCTCTTCCATTTCCCTATGAAAATATGGCCCAACCACTGCTCTATTTGTTGGGTTGTCCCAACTCATTGGTGTGTTTCAATTTCTGCCATAAAGTGCCTCAAATGGGATCATATTTATAGATGCTTGATACCAATTATTATAAACAAACTCAACCAAATGAAAATAATCCTCCCACTTCGATGGTTTTTCCATCACATGTATTCTTAGCATATCTTCTATCACCTGATTTACCCTCTCTATTTTCCCATCAGACTCTGGATGACAGGATGTGCTAAAATTCATATTTGTTCCAAATCCTTTGAATAATCCTTTCAAAAAATTTGATGTAAAATTTAGATCTTTGCTAGATACAATTGTCTTTGGAACACCATGTATCCTAGAAAGTTATCTCATATAAATATCCGCAATGTTAGTTGCCTTGTGAGTCAACTTTACTGGAATAAAGTGGACAAATTTTGTAAGTTTATCCACCACTACCATGATAGAATCATGCAGCTTGTTAGTTCTGGGAATTTTGGTGATGGAATCCATTTTTACAACTTCCCATTTCCACTCAAGAATGGGTAATGGCTGTAGCATACCAACTGGGTGTCTGTGATCAACCTTGACTTTTTTGCATTCCAAACACCTGACAATAAAATCAACAACTTCTTTCTTCATATTGGCTCTTGACAACTGTTAAATTTATAAGCAGCTATGAGAGCCATTCTCCTGGAGGATGGCCAAGACCCTAGCTAAGATCTAGGGCCCCCAGTGCACTCCTGGGGTATTTGGTCTGGGACCAAACAGTCAGTGCCATGGCAAAAAGACCCTTCTTAGGGCCCCGAGTATATGACTGGGGTTCTTGGTCTGGTACCAAGCTGTTATAAGACCCTAGTTGTGATCTAGGGCCCTTGGACTGGGTCCAGGGTACCCATGCCTGGGGCATAGGGTTTTCTTGGTCTGGGACCAAGCAGTTAAAGCCCCTAGCTATGACTAGGGCCCCTGGACTGGGTCCAGGGTACCCATGCCTGGGGCATGGGTTTCTTGGTCTGGGACCAAGATGATAAAGCCCCTAGACATGTCTAGGGACCCTGGACATGGTCCAAGGTACCCATGCCTGGGGCATTGGGTTTCTTGGTCTGGGACCACGCATTTGAAGTCCCTAGATATGTCTAGGGCCCATGGACTGGGTCCAGGGTACCCATGCCTGGGGAATTGGGTTTCTTGGTCTGGGACCAAGATGTTAAAGACCCTAGATATGTCTAGGGCCCCTGGACTGGGTACAGGGTGCCCATGCCTGGGGCATGGGTTGATCCTTGGTCTCTGACCTTGGTGTATAAGACCTCAGGAAAATTCCTGGGGCTACTTGATTCTCTATCAAGTACTTGATGGTACATGACCATCCTTGA
>JASDQU010306973.1:28784-53255 GCA_032191745.1 Picea mariana | reverse complement strand
ACTATGTTGTTCTCAAGCTCCCATGTTTGCTGTGCTATTGTGGCGGAAGAAGAAGCACTTGAGACCTCCATCTAAGCCCACTTCAAAATCAGAATAACCGGATCAGAATTTGTGAAAAGAATCAATACCCACTTCAAAATTACAAGACTCGCGTCAGAATTTGTGAAGAAACTCAGTCCGCACTTCAAATCAAGCCACCCTATTCAAAAAAACTTCAGCGCCTGATACAATTAGTGAAAAGACCTCAATGCGGACAAATGCAGGATAAGGAAATTTCAAAGCTCGGCAGAGGTTTTCATTCAAATTTTAATCCCAAGGTTTTCCAAAGAAATTCAGTTTGCCTATGTAACCAATCCCTCCATATCTCAGCCACTAGTATCTACAACACCCTTTATATGCGCCTATATCGCGTCATAGGCATCCTTTATTTTAAAGACCGACCAAGAATCGTCTGCGTAACTGACGTAAGTGTATGTGTAGATTGCTCGGAGAGCGTCGAGCTTTTACTGTAATACCTTCGTATTTAGGATCCCTCTTTTAGGTAATGGATGCCTTCTTGTAGGGCGCGTTGAAGGCTAGTTAAGAGGCTTTTTACCCTTTATGGATTTCGGATCGTTTAGGGTGTTAGTTATTGATGTTTGGATGATTATGATTAAAATTAGAGTTAGGTAGATGGTGAAGAGTGAAAGTTTGTTTGTGGTGTAATTGAAATTTCGGGAGGATAATATCCTTAAATAAGTTAATAGGTTGTGTAAAATTTAAGCAAGAAAGTGTATATAATAATTTTTTTAATTATGGGAATTGGTAATCGGTAATTGGTAGGTTTGATTAAGGTTAGGTTTTGCAAGTCAGATATATCAATAATTTGTGATTTAACAAGGGTCGAGGTATTCCAAAGCCCACCAGAGTGAACCTTTATCCTAGGGGTTGTCTACCCTTCTAGCCTTATTACAACGGGCCAACATGTCCACTTTGAGGGAATTGAACCTGAGTGGGGAGGATAACAAGCATGCTATCGAACCACCCTAGCTATGAACCCGAGACAAGAAAGTGTATATAATATTGATAAATGTCGTATGGCATGGCATGTGGTTATCATATGCAATAATGTTGGTAATTTTTATGGTTCAACTCTATGTGTGATATCAATGTTATGATATGTGGTACTCATGGGGTGGTGTCATCTGTTAGTGTACAAAATATTGTGCAATGCTAGATTTTGCAAAGCTTGTAGGTCATGTTCGATGATATTTATCCTCCTATTATGAAAATGTGGGTGTAGCGTGATGGCTGGAGTGAGGAACCGTACTATCGCAATCAGAAAGGCTCAAGCTGCAAGGCTTAGAAGTGAAGTGGAGTTACCTCTCAATGTTTGGGAACCAAGAAAACTAGGAGGAAAAGTTAAAGGAAGAGAAAATTTGACCACTAGGTTTATTAGATTAAGAGAGTTTGTTGCATAATGCCTAGGGTTGTAGATTATTTGATTTAGTGATGAGTTATTTTGGGTTGTTGTAGAAACAAATATATCAGTCAAGAAAATTAACAAAGGAAAGAGCAACAAACCAAGGCTAATTAACTTCCTTCACTTTGGTAAGCTAATTAATATGTGCAAGAAGGAAAGATAACTAAAATGAAAGAGGGGAGGGAAACACATGCAACCTAATTAGCCTTGATTCGATGCAAACATCAAACCTCAAGCATTAAACTAGTAAACCTTTTTATTTGTGGTGGACAAGCAAACGATTCATTATTTTCCATGTGTGAACTATAGTTCTTAATTGGATTTCGAAATAAGTGAACAAGAGAAACATGAAAAGAGAAAAGCTACTTGGATTAAGGACAAAGAGCAAATAACAAGTAGCCAAGGGAAGGGAAGAAGTGCATCAATGAACCTTAAATGTGTTGTTACCCCACTACAAAAGTTAATTGAATAAACTATCTCCAAATATATGCAATGGAGTGAAATGAAACATACAAGCAATTATGCACATAAACAATATATCCAATGCAAGTATGAGACCCTTCGTGCCCTCAATTAGAAGGTACTTTCCTCACTTACAAATTATATTAGAACCTTTCTTGAGGTGGTAATGTCAGGAGACCAAGATGTGGGGATGGGACGAACCTAATAAAGAACCTAGAGCAACCAACTTGTTATCACTGAAATTTCGTCCGCAAATGGTTACAAGAGTCTAGCATCTCCAAACACCTATTAGTTCACTCATGTCATAAAAAATGCATTTCCAAAAGGCACAAACTATACAATTGGTTATAAAATCAGCATGCACGCATAATGCAAAGGAAGCGCGCGTACGTGCACCAGTCGAAAACCCCGGAAAAGCGCACATGCGCCCGATGCGCGACTATGGACGCAAAAAGCCGCACACACTTTAGAACGACGCATTAATGATTCTAGTCGGCCTCCCACCCACTTCTGGTTCAGCTCCCAAGTCGATTTGACCCCCAAATCCGAGCTAAATCTGAGTGGGGGGATTGGTCAAAGACCTAAAGGGCCCCTTGTTCACACTCAAGACCAGTTGGATAATGCCTCAAAACTTTGCTATAAAAAGAGGCCATGGGTGCACTATATTTTCAAAAATCCATTTGTATTGTTATGTTGCCTCTATTCTCCTGCAAGGAACCTCTTTCCTCATTGGAGCATATAAGCACCATTTCATTGAGCTATTCACATCACCTCTTGAGTGAATGAGCTTGGGATTTCTTCACCATTTCCTTTCTAGTTTGTCATTTGTAAGAAGAGCTCACTCATTGGGGATTCAAGAACCCTCCCTTAGAGGAAGAGGGGACCCATAAGTCTCCCTTTCTCTTTGGTGTTTGCCCACTAATACAATCTATCCATTGGTGGCATGAATATTGGTCAATTGTTTGGTTAATTTTGGTTATAATTTTCTTATGCACTTTAGTTTTGTTTCTTTAATTGTTAGTAGCTTAGTTGTTTGTTTATTTCTTATGCTTGATGTTTCTAACTCTTGTATTCACTTATGTTTTGTCCGGCTAACCCAACTGGACTTGCAAGTGTCCCTCTTTTGCTCATTCAAGTGACGAAAAGGATACAATAGTTTGGCGACTCCACTGGGGATAGGTATTAATTTCCTCCCTATTTGGGTTGTTTGAGCACTTCGTTTTGGTTTATTTAACTTGCAGGGATCATAACCGGCCCAAGCCTACCTACAAAAAGTTAAATTCAGAGCTGAGATAAGAGAATTTCATTCGAAATTTTCTTCTCGACCATGTATCAGAAAGAGCGCGGGTTTTTCAGCCCACAGGCGCACCTTTCGAGCACGTGCGCCACAAACACTTTGTCCCTCAGCGCATTATGTGCACTTGCACCAACAAGTCGTTGTTTCTCTGTGCATTGGTGCCACATGTGCCTTTGTCTACACTGCGATATTGGGTATGTGTTATATTCTTTGCACGAGTAGTAGTGTCTGAGCGTCTGCGCCGGGCGCGCATGGGGGTTAGAGGGGTGTAGGGGGCGGAGGCCCCCCGCACGGGGGTTTGGGGGCAACGCCCCCGAAATTGTTTTTTTTGCATCAGGACTGCATTATATTTAGGTGGTTTTTCAGCACATGGTTTCTTTGCCGATGGTTTTCTATTTCTAGTTAAGGAATTAGGGTTTTGGACTAATCCAGGTCATTGGGTTAGGGTTTTGGATGTCACTGGCTCCTATATGTATTTTGTATTGTAAACATTGTAACACAATGAATGAATATAGAATATGCTGGTTTTCCCGGTTTGGGTTTCCAGGGGAAAAATCTATGTGTAATGTTTGTATTTGCCATTGTATCTTTTCTATTCTTTTCTGAATATCTATTTGCAGTAGATATTGTACAAGGTTAGAATTTACATGCGACCCGTGCATTTGTCTAGAAATTTCACATTGTAAGGTTTTTTTGTGATATTTTGAAGGCCCATCATAGCCTTCTAAATCTTGATGCTATGCAATTTGTAATGTGCACCACACTTAGATTCCCTCTCCACATGAAGTGTTATTCAAAACATAGGCACTTAGGGGGTTAAAATTCATATTTTTCCTCTTTTTACTTTCATTTTGCCACATGGATGGCTTGCTTTGATTGTAAAAGCTAAGTTGGAATCATTCAATATCACATATATAAACACTTGCATCGGGACCAGAAGTCAAACTTCAATCGTAGAGTATGCTATTCTTTCGCACCATAGAGCGATCTTGAGAATCGAAAAAACATTTGAGGGGAGATTTCATCTCCCTTAAAGACAAAATCTTTAGGGGATGACAACAGCCCCCTTGGGACTCCTCTTAGTTTCTTTTTTCAAAACATCTTAAATTTGTAAGGGTCCATACATGCTCACATGCTACAAAGATAGGATAGTTTTTAAAGCTACTTTCTTAGTTTACATCACTAGGGGAGTTTAAAGATTATTGTAACGGGCCCATACATACCCACATGTCCACAATCTAGGATAGTCTTTCGGAGCTTTCTTAGATTAAATCACATTAGGGAGTTTAAACGATTGGTAAGGACCCACATGTCCACATGGTAGTTCTCTAGTAACTCTACAATTCTACAAGGTTGTACCAATGGCATCTAGTAAGATAGGTAATCAAGACTTGTAAGGACCACACGAAGTCCACATGCTGCAAGGTGACACCTAACTTATTAAAAAAAATTGGCACATTTTATTACTTGGTCACACACAAAGTCACCACTCACTCACATAGTTTCATCTCGAAATTGTGGAGGTTGAAGTAAGTTTCCCCCAAAAGGATTATGAAGCGCCCCACCCTTTTTCTTGAAGGAATTATCCACTCCCACTTAATTTGAACGAGATTGGTTCATACCCCCAATCTCACAAACAACCACATCTAAAAAATTTCTAAAAACTCACAAAGTTTTCCTCCACGGAAGGTGCTAAAAGAATTTTTTTAGTCTAGGTAGGATCTCGGGGATAGGCATCCAAAAAACTCCCCGTTATCTAGTTCTCACATCTTCAAACATTAGAAGTTGTCAAATAGGGAACTTTGAAATCCTCAAGTCAAGTGTTCCGAACACCACAAGGCAGGGAGATACCCGTGAAGGGTCGAAGGCTGAGGTCCAGTTGTTCTATGTGTCCCCCCTCGAGGCACCCACCTCTTGGACAGGATCTAGCCCGTGACCCATTTCTAAGGCCAAAAATCTAAATGTCACACTTTGACCGAGGTACCAAGTGACCAAATTTTAGGACATCTACCCAGGTGGCAATTGTGGGCTGCAATTGCACCTTGATCAGATTTTGTGTGGTTATTGGGAAATATCGCTAGCTCTTTCAGAATATGCACCCTCTACCCCTCATTATAACTGATTATTTCATCCTTCACTAGTTCCTCTTTCGATGGCTTCAAAGCTCACTGTTGAGTGCTATTGGAAGGTCCAGTGGTATTTGAGAGGAAGGACGTTACCGCTTTTAGGACACAAGCATTTGTTTTATTTGTTCTCCCACGTGGACAAAACCCACCTACCCACATATATGCTTCTTTGTCAACTAATTTATGTATGATGCTTTTGTGATTACAAATGATTGTGAAAGGTCCAAGTTATACAAAGTCTCTTGTTCATTTATTTCTCTCATTACCATTTGCACACATCCACTTTGTTGGTCGGACATCATAGGGGACCCACATAATCCCCATCGTTCCAGATGCTTGCTAAATCTCCCTCCTATTCTAGGGGGAGTTTCTAGTCTTGCCAACTCATCGACTCCACCCCTGTGAGCACTACTATCTTGGGATCATCTTTGCTTGGTTCCACTTTACTTGGATCCACTTCCCAAGGTCAATTGCCCACTCTCTCTCCTTTACAAGGAAGTGGGGGGCAACTTCTTCCCAAGGGGGAAGTACAACCCCACCTCGACACCCTCAAAGGTAAGGTACACAAAACACTCACGGAATGGCTGGAATTAATCCTCCGCTACCACTTCAAAAGCCATACTTGGCTTCCCTCAACATACCGGATTTGAGTAAGCTCACAAATGATCCTATATTGCATGACCCCACATGGCCTGCAATGCCCACCAAACTACCTTCAAACATCCCCAAGTTTGAAGGAAAGGCAGGAGACAACCCTGCCAACCATGTCATGACCTTCCACTTATGGTGCTCTTCAAACAACATCATGGACGACTTTGTCCGATTAAGGTTATTCCAACGCACACTCACTGGCCCATCAGCCAAGTGGTATGTAGACGAAAAATCAGGGTCCCATGTGACTTTTGAATCTTTGGCCAAAGCATTTTTGACCTTCTTTCACTTACCAATCCGCCATGCCAATGGTCTCGAACTACTCTCTGACGTCAAACAATCCTCAGCCACACATATCGCCGACCACATCCACGAATGGCGTCGGCGACGTAGTTTATGCAAAGCAGAAACCACCAAACAACAATGCCTTGATTGGTTTCTAAGATCACTCGTATCCCTCCTTGCCAAAGATGTGGCATCCACCTTCCCCCGATCTGAAGAGGAAGCCATCAGCAAGGCTCATCAGTATGACCTCATCTATGCTCAGTCAGGATACTTATATATGGTAATACCAGACGTCCCACGACTCGTACCATTTGGCCAAGACAAACCTGGGATGTCTCACTCAGTAGATGGATTGATTGCTACCACAACACACCACAACTCGTACTTCCAACCACCACCCATGTACGGTACACCCCAACATCCACCGCTATATGGCAGACCCCCTTATTACCCTACCCCTCCTTACCAACAACCATACCCTGTTGTACCCCCTCCACCCACAAGTGGACCCGCATCGACACCCATGATATGTCCAGCTATAAAACCAAGTTCTAGTACCCCCTCTACCTCAAATTATACCCTAAGCACTAGTGACAACACCACGCCTTCCTATGTACCATACAGATCATTGCCACAAAATAATTTGTACTTTTCATTTCCTAGCCCTCCCCAACCCATGCCTCCACCACAAGGACAGCCACACATCAGGGTTAACTTTGTTTAGCCCTCTCCCATTCAACAGTTTAAAAATTTTGAACAACTGAATACAGAAAATCCGGCCCATCAGTCAAATAACACCAAAAAGAAAGGGAAAAACCGAAACAATAATAATCCAGGACCAGGGAGTAACAACCCCTAACAGAACCAACCTATTGGGGGCAACCAGAATCACGGGAACCAAAACCCCCAAGGGGGCAATAACAACAAATGCCAAGGGAAGAATAACAACAACCTCCGAACAAACTTCCCTTGTGCCCTTTGCGGCGAGTATGGCCATTATACTCACCATTGCCCCAAATTGTTGACTTTAAACGGATGAAAGAATCTGTAAATGGACCACGTCCCCCGGCACCGCCTGTCCCTTAACAGGCCCCACAACAGTATGTGTAACAATCGCCCTTAGTGGTGTTGCAAAACCCGATTCCACACCAAGGTGTGATGAACACCCAATAAGAGATCCACCCTGCCCCACCACAGATGGGACAAGATCAAAACCCAGTCACCCCTACGGATCGCACTATCCTCCTCACCAGTGAGGAGGAAATTATTCTACAAACACGCAGTCGTCAATACAACGCACCCCATGAATCTACTCCCACCACATCGGAAGTCGTTCCAGTTACAACGGGACCACCTCCGATGATTCCACGCCCTAACACTGAAACCCCCTTTCGTATTCCTTGTATCCCACTACAACGAAATGTCAACAACCCTATGGCTAGGGTAGCACACAATTACAATTTGGTCGATGACCTATCGCAATCCCCTGCCGCCATGTCAGTCTTAGAAGTCCTTCAAACCTGTCCCACTCAACGAAAGTCATTACTCTCTGCCCTGGGGGTAGTCGACCCTGCGGATACTAGACTTATCACATTCGATCTAGATTGTGGAGAACCACGTCTCCCCGCTTTGGTAGCTTTCCAGATACCAGTCAAAATTCAGAACATCATAATTCATTGATGCATCATCGATGAAGGTGCATCCACATGCATCATGTCTAAAACTGTATGGAAGAAACTCGCCTCCCCTGAGCTAATACCATCCGTCATCACTTTGAGAGCTTATGATGGATGACCATCCTCTCCTGAAGGGATCTTTCAAAATGTCCCCGTTGAACTCGGGGGAAAAACCATCCTCATTGACATTGAAGTTATCGACGCTCCGCTCGATTACAATATCTTGTTCGGACGTAGCTACATGTATGTTATTAAGGCAGTAGCCTCTTCTGTGTTATGTACGATGATGTTCCCCCACAACAGGAAGATCATCACCATTGACCAGGTTTCACATTACGAGCCTAATCCTTCTTCCAACATCGATAACATCCTACCTTTTGTCCACACTAATCCCAATGCCTACCCACTCGTCGATATGGGCCCCATAATTTTCAAAGACCCATCATTGCTAAGGACATACCCCGGAGCACCCCCGCTCATTCAACCCTCAACTAAAGCATGTGTCATCTCTTCCAACGGAACTAACTCTGGAGATAACGTTCCTCCCACCGAGGCTTCTTCATTTTCTGACGTCCCACTAGTCGCAGAACTCTCACCTCAAGAATCCTCTGAGAACTCTCCAACACCACTTGTTCCCGATGTCCCTCTCCCCCAGGGTCACATCCCATTTTGGGAGACAGTTCCCCAAGCCATTACCCAAATCCCCTTCTTCTACACCCCATCGTGCGTACAGTATTTCCAGGTAGCCACAATGCTTACTCTACCTAACATGGTACTTGCCATATTGGTTTGGTATCTGTACCCACCTGCGATGGTTCCTCAACCATCCCTCCCCCCACCCAAACTGAGAGAATCCCAATGTAGATCCCAGTCCTCACTCCGACCACACCACCCTCACTCCCATTCGCTAGCACCACTGCTGCAGCTGGGGGCAGAAGGAAGAAACAAGATCCCACCGCTCCACTTCCCGCCCCCCCCAAGTTCAACTTCCTTGCGCACTATGTGAGAAATAAGGCCACCCCACCAATTGAAGTCCCTCTTTCCCCGAGTTATGCAATTTAATCCAACTTCCTCGAGCAACCACACCACTCATCGCTTCACCCAAACCACCTAGTACTACCACCACATCCCCTACTACATGTAACACAGGGTTGCAAACCAAATTTGCATGTGCCATATGTTCAGAGTATGGCCATTACACCCACCATTGCCCTACGCTACCTCAATTTCGACAGACGCTAACGACAGTACGCCAGAGCTTTCAGCAGGCACCCCCTCCATCCGCGTCATCCAATACTCTGTCACAGACATCCACTATGTAACGACCTCAATTAATGAACGGATGTGATGCCCTTTCTCTCTCTGTGAATCACTTGATCATTTCACATACCAATATCCTACGATCATTGAATATAGGCATCGCCAAATGGCCCTTATTCCAAATCTTACACCTCCCCCATCCCCAGAGGTACCAATGATTACCCCAACTCCATCCCTCGATGTTGTTCATATTATCTTTCCGAAGCCTGAGGCACTCCCCATCCCTCCATGGTTCATGGATATCCTATATGAGGATTTGCCCCCAAATCCCTGCAATTCTCCCGTACATTTCCCCATGAAAATCTTACGCCCGACTACAATTTCTAACCGACAGTACCTCAATATTTGGTTTATGTCAAGCACACCATCGCAACCTCCTTGCAACTCCCCTACATCATCACCACTCGAAGATAATCATATGGTAACAGTCACTAATGTTACTCCCCGAGATCCCCTATATTCTTGCTAGTTCCACTGCAACGAAGACAACCTCGAGGAATTAACTACCCCAGATTGTCCATGGAATCCGCTCCATCATAGAGCACTCTTTCTCTCGCAGGAAGCCTTTGATCCCCGTAGCCAAGAATCCATATACGCAATTGAAACCAAAGATTTTATCCCATCTAGGCTTATAGATTAGTTCAACAAACCTATCCCTCCCCCCAACGCTTCTGAAGAAGGTAACGTGGCCAACATTTCCCCCATGATCGAGATCGATATTTCCATCAAACCTGGAATCATAGAGGAAATCACCATTGGCATTGCATGCTCTCCTGAAGAACTCATAGCCAAAAAGCTCTCTTCCAGGAATACCGGGACATTTTCGCTTGGTCATACACATAGATGTCCGGCCTTGATCCCTCTATTGTGGAACATCGCATAAACACATGGCTCAATATCACGCCTGTATGACAAAAGCAATGCCCAATGCACCCATCCAAAGTGGCGTCCATCAAAGTCGAAATCGACAAATTACACGTTGTCGGGTTCATATACCCCATCGCATATACATCGTGGGTCTCCAACCCCATCCCTGTCAACAAAAAATAGGGCACTATTCGCATCTGTATGGACTTTCGTGATCTCAATCACGCTTGTCCCAAAGACAATTTTCCAATGCCTTTTATCGACCAAATTATCGATGATTGTGCCGACCATGAGGCTTTGTCCTTCATGGATGGTTTCTCTCGCTACAACAAAATTCAAATTCACCCAGTAGATCAGTACAAAACCGCATTCACTACCCCCTGGGGTAATTTTGCATATCGCGTCATGCCTTTCAGCCTCAAGAACGCCGGTGCGACATTCCAATGGGCCATGATGTACATTTTTCATGATCTGGCTCATATCATCCTTGCATAGTTGGATGACCTCACCGCTCGATCCAAGAAACACACTCAACATCTAGATGACTTATGGGTCATCTTCCACCAGTGTCGTCAATACAATATCTTCTTGAACCCCCTTAAGTGTGTATTCTGCGTCACCGTTGGGTGCCTCCTGGGGTTCATAGTCTCCCACCATGGCATCACCGTTGACCCCCTCAAGGTCCAAGCCATCACGAAAATTCCACCACCTTGGAATTTACGCCAACTACAAAGCCTCCAAGGCAAAGCTAACTTTTTACAACGCTTTGTACCCAATTACACTACTCGCGCACACGGTTTCCTTCGCTTATTGCGTCACGATATCCCATTTTGATGGGATGACCATGCCCAAAGCGCTTTTGATGATCTCAAAGCGGCACTCTCCAACGCCCCTTTGATTAGTCCACTCGACTATGACCGTGACTATATCCTCTACTTATCGGCCTCCGCTGTCTCAGTGGCAGGAGTTCTCATACAACTAGGGGATGATGACCGTGAGCATGTCATTTACTATATTAGTAAAAATCTCTCAAGGCCACCCCTAAAGTACAGTCACGAAGAGAAACTCTCCCTTGCAATTGTCCTCGCATTCCAAAAACTGCACCATTACATCCCGCTTCGCACTACCAAAGTTGTAGCATATTCCAACCCCATGCAATACTTGCTCAGTCGTCGACAAATTGATGGTAAATTTGCCTGATGGATCATCATCCTTCAAGAGTACAGCCTCGAATTTTCAACACCCAAGAGCAAGAAATCCCTCATCCTCACCAAACTCATTACGACATTTCCCTCAGATACTACCAGTTCCCCCATCAATACAAACTTCCCCGATGAACACCTCTTTTACATCCCCTCAGATGATCCCTGGTACGATGATCTCCTTATCTACCTCTGAACACAAAAGTTTGGAACTCACCTCTCCAGGGACGATCGTCGACATATTCGCCATCAAGCTCCTCTATATCTCCTTATCGGTGACATCTTATATCGACGAGGGGTCGACACCATCCTCCGTCGATGTTTGACCATCGACGAAGCTGATAGAGTTCTGAATGATTGCCACAGTGGTGCTTGCGGTGGTCACCTCTCAGGGATGTCCACCGCCTAGAAAATCATTCGGGTGGGCTATTTCTGGCCCACATTGTTTCACGACTGTATCCACGCCGTGAAACGCTGTGACAACTACCAGCTTTATGCCCACAAAGCACAGGCGCCACCCACTCTTCTACACCCAGTTATCACTGCTAGCCCCTTTTGCAAATGGGGCATTGACTTCATGACTTGTAACCCTCCATCTAACAACAGACACAAGTACATTATCATGGCAGTCTATTACTTCACCAAGTGGGTCGAAGCCATGCCCACCTTCAACAACACCACTGACACCACAACGCGTTTTTCTTTAATCACGTCATTTCCTGCTTCAGAGTGCCATTACAACTGGTCTCCGATCATGGAAAACACTTTGAGAACGAGCTCTTCGTCGAGCTTTCCTCAAGATTATGCTTGTCCCACGAGTTCGCCTCCCCCTACTATTCTTAGTCCAATGGACAAGTAGAGGCAGTCAACAAGGTCCTTAAAACCATGTTACAACGTACTGTCAACAAACATAAGACCAATTGGCATCATAAATTGTTTTCAGCACTATGGGCTTATCTCACAACAGTTAAAACCACCACTCGTTTTACACCCTTCCATCTCGTCCATGGGGTTGAAGCCAATCTCCCCATCAAGTGCGAAATTCCCACCTTACGCACCGCTATTGAGATTTTACCTGACACTGCTCCAATGGAGCAGCGCTTGCTGAACTTAGAGTCACTAGATGAAGACCGTCGGTCTTCATTACAAAACAATGAGGCAGCTAAAAAATGGTCAAAGGTCGCCTTTGACTGCCATTTCAACCTTCGCTCATTTAACGAAGGAGATCTCGTCATTCCCTACGACATCACTCACGATACCCTCGGCCACAGTAAATTCAAGTCCTTATGGCATGGATCTTAGATCATCCAACACTGCCTCACGAAAGGCGCCTACATCCTGGCCTCCCCTAAAGGCCATTCTTTGAAAGAACCCGTCAACGGGTTGTACCTCAAAAAATTCTATGCCTAGCCACAACCACTCTACACTAGGCTTTTTCTTTTTCGTACACATTGGTAGAGTTTTTAATCTTCTTTGTCCTCCATGCCTTATGGCTAATCCACCATTTGTGTTCTTGATAGATGCCTCCTCCATCGGCCTACCACATCGGTTATGCTGACGGAGCCAACCCTTGGACACAAAATCTCGCTTCGGCCCTCTATTCCCCCTCACATGAACTGCTCCACTCTAGTGGCATATGTTTGGGCTCGGTAACCAACAACCAAGACGAATACACAACCATCATTGGCCTCCTTGCTAAGGCCAATCACCGTCATATTCGCCACCTTAGAGTCTTACTAGATTCCCAGCTTGTTGTCTTGCAGCTCAAGAATGTGTATCGTGCTCGCGATCCATGCCTCTTCCACAAATACCTGCAAGTTAGACTTTTATCTAGACATTTTGATTCAGTCACATTTACACATATTCCATGACAATTCAATCAAATAGTAGATAATATGGCTAACCTAGTGTTAGATTGGCATTTATCACATCAAAACACCACTACACATACATAAAACATCAAAGTCTATCACAGCATATAGATTAGACATCATAAAAAGCATCACAAACCATCATCACATGTGAACATCATATAGATCCAAAAATGTATATCCATATATATATATATATATATATATATATATATATATATATATCGATCAATGTGCCATCAATGTTTACAAAAAATAGTACAACGTGTACATCGCCTGTAGGCAGGTGAACACCCTCATCCCTATCGGTACAAACTANATATCGATCAATGTGCCATCAATGTTTACAAAAAATAATACAACGTGTACATCGCCCGTAGGCAGGTGAACACCCTCATCCCTATCGGTACAAACTAGGTGTCACATCACCCTATACAAAATGGGCTCGCAAGCCTATATAAATACAAAAATACATATACAGAGGGACTCATGGTGCCTCTAGATATCCACCACCTGGTCCTCTCTCTGGAGGAGGTGCCCCACCAACTAGGGGTACTTCAGATCTTAGGGGCAACCGCCTAGTCATCGTTGTCCCCGCTACAACTACTCTACGGATTAGGGTCCGTAACTTCGCCAGAAGACCCACACACTGATCCAAGACTCCCTCGTCCTGGATTCGAGTCCACATGCCCTCAGGCACTCCCTGTAGTACCGCCTCCAATCGACGACGAAAATCCTCGAACTCTCCGTTGGCGGAGCATGTGATGACCTTGCACCGGGGTCATCATATTAGCGTCTCCTGCCTACTCTCTCATCATCTGCTGGCCTCACACCAACCTCATCCCTTCACCGTCTCTCTCCTGCCTGTGGCTCTCCCCGCGGTGGTCTCACGAGCCCCTGACGAGACGAGACTCTGACCAACTATACCTCCCGTCCGCGAGGCCCCACATCTGCACACACAAAAAACATACGAAAACATCAACATCCATCCATATAAACATATGATATAATATCCAAAACACAAAACATAAAATACATCAACATACCTCTACGGTCCCACACCTCTCCAGGGGGTAGCACCATATCTGGGTCCTCCCGGAAGTCCACCCCACTATATGGGAACTGGAGTATGATTTGTGGCATCTGACGCCACACCCATGCAATCTCGGTCGTAAAGTAATGGCCACCCTCCCCACCCCCATGACAAACCAAGATCCTTGCCCACCGCATCAATCACGGCTCTCGCGCACCAGGCACGTCCAACAAAACTCTCGAGCACAACATAGGCACCCTCTCCAAGAACCAAGCCACCAAGATCGAGGCAAAGGCAAACGCCCCTAAGTCAACAGCTTGACATCTGTCGAGTTGCCCTATCATCTTGGCGTGTAGCATCAAGCCCCAAGAAAAATGCTCTCCACCAAGTGCCCTCTGCACGATCCTCAGTTGACCACCACTGATTCGCTGAGTAGCTAGGGATCCTTAGATCCTCACAATCATCGTTGCAATGCAACGATGCCCAAGGGCGTCCATCGCCCCAATCCTCACAACTGAGCCTGACATAAAGTCCTCTCCAAAACAATACGTCTGTGCCAGAACATCCAACTGCCCATCCCCTAGCAACACAGGATCAACCGGTAGAGCACTTCCTCGAAAAGGGAGCTCGGTCAAGAAATATGCATCCTCCTCCACAGAGAATGTCAGGTACTCCCCACGCACATTGAAGCATTTTCGCTCAGTGCTCCACATCGAAATCACAAAATGCAACTGATACTCCTGCACCTGCAACAATGAACAATCAAAGAACTTCAACAATCCACACGTTGCTAAAGTCCTCCACACACCTGGCTCCTCATCCCTCACAGCCTCCATAAGGCACGCCCATCCTTTCTCTCTCCAGTGGACTGGCATCCTGTAATGTTCACCTACATTCACACACACAACACTAGATCATCCATCACAATTCACCACATAAAAACCTCAGAAAAGACAATTTTTTACATTCCCCAGCTTTGTCTCATGTGCACGGTTGTTTTCCCCCCATGCGTGCACATATGTGCGCCTATTATTGCCATAGTTGAGCACCAATGCGCGCCCGTCGAAAACACAGGGGTGCATCCATGCGCCCCTGTCACACACAGACACGCATTCATGCACACTTGTTCGCTACACAGTTGCGCACACATGCGCAACTGTCAGAGAAACAGTCGTGCACGTATACGCAATTGTGTTTCGAACAGGCGTGCATCCCATGCGCACCTATTTTCCCTATCCATGCATGGTCGTCCCAATTACAGTCGCGCATGTATACGCAATTGTGTTTCAAACAGGCGTGCATCCCATGCGCACCTATTTTCCCTATCCATGCATGGTCGTCCCAATTACAGTCGTGCACCCATGCACGAGAATCCTTCGATCGCTCATGCATTGGGGGGGCCACCCTCACAAAACCCCTCTGTACGGCCCTACCCAAAATATAAATCCTAATTACTATGCAGGAGGATACGACCACTAACCTGACACTCGCTAATCCTGGATCGGCTGGTTCAATCTCCCAGAATCTCCAAATATTCTCTAAAACCTCTCGTCAATCCACTATGGCAGCAAGTACAAATGAGGTGGCAATATGGGCCCTACGACTATACATAGTCCCTTTTGCCAAACTTCCATGCTCAATTATAGGAGCTCCAAGTGTCTGTTTCCCGGTCTATCTTCAGCCACGGGATCAGGATCCCGCCACCTACACAGTCACATTCCCCAGGTCATCACCCACCCTCGGCCCCCAGGAAGCATTTTCCTCACACCACGCCCAGGTACGCATGTTCATGTTCAAAATTATCAAATAATTATTATATGTTCTTTATTTTCGGATATTTTTCACGTCGAGTATTTGGTTTTCATGTGTGCAGGTACTTGGTCATCACACACCAGCGCGACTCTTTCAGGTATATGATCGATACTGGCATGTAATCATTCCCTTTAAATCTCAATTGCATCTCCAGCCACACCCTTCGACATTTGCCTCTAAGATCCTCCCATTCGACTCTGTAGTACTATCACCTCCGTTGCATTTCAGCACTGTCACCCGGTAGCACTCTACCCTACATGAGGTGTCCCATTCATAGTACCCTTGTCAACACGTTGACACTCATGCTTCTTTCACCCTCTAGGGATGAGAGTCCCAATAGTCTTACGAATGTTCGAGAATCAACCACATACCCCTTCTCCTCATTTTTCCTAGCTTTCCCAATGGACTCCCAAGATATCTCATCATGGTTTCACTTTGACTGCACCACCGCAGTATTGTTAACCTTCCATTTCATCCACAATCAGTTTGCCCATCTGCAAATTCCCCTGCATTCATTTACGTCATACAGAAACCCACCTATGGGTCCCCCACCCTGCACCAGTTCTCCACACAACTTGCGCCCTTGCAGGCCAAGCCATCTGGCACTGGGGCACCCGTTTCTGTATCTGCACACTTACCCCAATTTATTCTTTATTCATTTGGTAATTGTACAAAGCCTTTGTTTCCCGCATTTACATAGCTTTTTGTTGTCGCCTTCAGTGACCTTTCTTTTCTGGCAACGCAACCCCTGTCGCCCTTGGTTGGGGCATTTTTTACCTCCTACCCTTGTTGACATCGTCCATAAACCCCAAGTATCCTACAGTCCATGTACCTCTGATCTCTGAGTTTGTCCCCTTTGTCATGCCTCTGGCACAACTTAACCCACGTCTAGTCATCCCCCTGACACTAGATTCAGTTTCACGGTTGCTGCCACTCATACTTCACATATATCCCCAACCAAGAGCAGTCTTGAGTCTCACCGCATCTTGAATTCCCCCATGTACCTCATCAGTTCTTAATCTCATCTCATGGATTTCATGAAGCCCTCTGCTTCTTGGAGTCACGTCTCCCTTTCTGTCGACATTAGCACAATTTCTAGAAGGGCGGAAATATCTTGACTCTCATTCCCTTTACAATGAGGAGTCTCGGATGGCACAGGGAAAACCACCATTGTTCTCTACTGTCATTGACCCCCATAACATTCGACTTCAACACTATCTCATGTTACAGTGGGTCTTACATTGTGACTATTGCAGCTGTTTTTATATTTGCCGAAGACCTCTGAAATCTGTTGGGCTATTAACGCCCACGAATTATCGATACTTCTTACTAGTGTCATCGCCTATTTTTAGAGTTTGTTCACCATCAGAATTGTCCTCTGCCATTATCAAATTGCCCTGGAGGGTGCTGCAATTATCTATGTCAACATACAACTTCAATTATTGTCTTACACATTTTGAGTTACATAACACGAGCATGGGGCATGCCCGCCTCGTTTGTACATAGTTTTATTTTTTTCACACGTAGTGAAAGGTCTGGGTCCCATAGGTACCCCTCTCTCTCTAATGGGTTGCTCTTGCATTCCCTTTCATCACTCTTTCTCACAATGGTACTCTCAGTAGAAGAAACATTGATGTATTTCGGCTATACGTATGCTCCTAACCTCACACATCAGGGGGCATCTGTTATCACTGAAATTTCATTCGCAAATGGTTACAGGAATCCAACATCTACAAACACCTATTAGTTCACCCATGGCATAAAAAATGCATTTCCAAAAGGCACAAAATATACAATTGGTTATAAAATTAGCATGCGCTCAAAATGCAAAGGAAGCGCGCGCATGTGCGCCAGTCGAAAACGTCGAAAAATCGCACATGCACCCAATGCGCGACTGTGGACACACAAATCTGCGCACACTTTAGAATGGCACTTTAATGATTCTGGTTGGCCTCCCACCCACTTCTGGTTCAGCTCCCAAGTTGATTTGACCCCCAAATCCGAGCTGAATCTGAGTGGGAGGGCTGGTCAAAGACCTAAAGGTGCCCTAAAGGGCCCCTTGTTCACACTCAAGACCAGTTGGATAATGCCTCAAAGCTTTGCTATAAAAAGAGGCCATGGGTGCACTATATTTTAATCCATTTGTATTGTTATGCTGTCTCTGTTCTCCTGCAAGGAACCTCTTTCCTCATTGGAGCATATAAGCACCATTTCATTGAGCTATTCACATCACCTCTTGAGTGAATGAGCTTGGGATTTCTTCACCATTTCCTTTCTAGTTTTCCGAAGATCTCACTCTTTGGGGATTCAAGAACCCTCCCTTGGAAGAAGAGAGGACCCATAAATCTCCCTTTCTCTTTGGTGTTTTCCCACTAGTACAATCTATCCATTGGTGGCATGAATATTGGTCAATTGTTTGGTTAATTTTGGTTCTAATTTTCTTATGCACTTTAGTTTTGTTTCTTTAATTGTTAGTAGCTTAGTTGTTTGTTTATTTCTTGTGCTTGATGTTTCTAACTCTTGCACTCACTTCTATCATGTCCGGCTAACCCAACTGGACTTGCAAGTGTCCCTCTTTTGCTCATTCAGGTGACAAAAAGGATACAACACAACAATTCCAACAAGAGAAGACTAAGCCAATGAATATGAATTATTTGTTAAGGAAGCCTTCATGTCATTAGAGAATTGAGAAGATAATAGATCTAAGCAATCCAAGTGCATGAGAGATGAATGCAAGAGAGCTAGGTCATGATTTGGCACTAGTCAAGCATAGTAATGACATGTAAAAGAGTAAGGAATGAGGCCCTTTACAAAGAGCTAACACATTACTTAAATATATTTGGAAATGACATAAAGGCATAAGAGAACGCTAGGATCAAATTATCACATGAACCAATCCATGGGTTTTGAATAAGGAACCACATGTTTCTCAAGTGTACAACATGTAATTTTGGAAAAGTACTTTCTCTAATCCATGGGTTGTAGTAGGCAGTAAGGTACAAAAAACTTGTGGAACAAATCATGCACCAATAATGAGGGTAATTGGCAATTTCACCAAGTATAATCGTTGAAAGAGTGCCCAAACATATTTGGGCATGTAGGAGACCCAAAATGAGGCATTCATAGTTAACTAGAGACCAAATCAAAGGCGTGAAGACTAAGGTTTGATAGATTCACTTGGAAGATGTATCAAATTGCGAAGCCAAAAGGTTTAACAAAGTTGAACATGAGACCATAGATCAAGATGAAAGGGGACAAAGGCAAAGGAGACCTAACCATGGGATTAGACATCATATGGATTAACCATAATCACACACCTAGGTTATGACGAGGTGACTTGAAGGAAAGCAATCCAGCACACATGAGTTGTCCCAAGGATAGCATAATGCCATTTGTTGTCATCCATAGGTGAGTCATTTATGGTGATCCAGGTGGATACTGGTGGCCACCCACTTGTTCCACTAATTTTTAATGGTTCCACATCTTGGCAATTTTTCTACAGTTTTTTGGGTCCCAAACTTATGGGGTCGTTTTGAGGCCCTAAACGATGTTTTTTGGTGCAATGATGCCCATCATGTATTAAAACACAAATGCTAAGTTGTTCAAAATGTGTACATCTTGGGTAGACCTTTTTGACGGGCTACCGAGCACCCCAAACGAAGATCGTATGCAAAAGTTGCGCCCCCGGGAAGTTGACGTATCAACTAACCACATTGGGGCCCACAAACCTTTTGGCATTTCATCTTCTAAGGTTAAGGCTTTATATGTTTAGGGTTTTCTCATTGATGCTTTATGTTAAAAGACCTCGTTGGCCTCTTTGTAATAAAATTCTTGTGAATGAGCATAGTTGACACATCTCTCTCTTTAGGGATAAGCTACCACTATTCTAGCTAGCTTGTGTGCTTTGCATTTTACAGTCTTTTGTATTCCAAATAGACATTAATAGAATCTGAGTTTAACTATATTATTTTGTTTCTTACAATATCTTTGTGTGTTTCCTTGTTATATCTCTACCTTCATTTCGTTCTCAATATAGTCTGGATCAGTGGTATCAAAGCAATCTGCTCTTTATTGTTTCTTTGTGGATGTTCTCGATGAGCTCAGTTTATCGAGAGTTGGGTCTTGAACTAGTTGATCTTGGGGAAGAACACTCCCGCCGGCCCAAGCAACCTCCCATGGCAGAAGAAAAGAGAGATGACGGAGCAAGAGATCCTATCAAATTGTTGCTCAAGGAAGCCCTTACACGACGAAGGAGCGAGATGATGGATAATTTTGTCGAGATCCTTCAATGGTTGCCAAAAGCAACAAAGACACCTTCAACTAGCAGTCACATCAGAGGTGTGACACCCTTTAAGGTACAAGTTAAATTTGATATAATTCCTTTATTTGAAGGCCAGATAGATGCTAATGCTTTGGAAAAGTGGTTAAGTTTGCTAGAGGGCTATTTTTGTGTCCAATTTTTTCCAACAATGAAAAAATCACCTTCATGCTCCTTAAATCCCTTCTCCATGTCAAAGATTGATGGGAGACTTACTTTGAGTAACATGTCAAAGATGAGTTTGCAAATTTTGGGTTAGGACCCACTTGGGCGGATTTTGTTGATGCCCTCAAGGAGCAATACACCATGTTGGAAACTATGTTGACTAGTACACGAGATGGACAACTCTATGTTAGGAGAGAGACCATATGGTGTCGAAGTACACTAACATCTTCCATACCTTGGGCACAAAGCTAGGTATTAAAGGCTCTGAGCGAAACTTGGTTCTAAAGTACCATAGTGGCTTGCATAGGTACATCTAAACATATATGGAGTTAATGGACATCTCCTCACTATGAGTTGCTTACTGATATGCTATCAAGATCGATCAAAAGTTCAAGCAAAAGAAGAAGTGGGATTTCAATTCTACAAATCCATCACAATAAAAGAATAATAAAGGTGGCCCTAACTCGCAGAGCAAGCATGGATAGCCCCAAGACAACTAGTCCAAGCCAGAAGCAAAAAAGGGTAATGGTAATTCGAATAAGGACATTGGAAAGTCGTGCGAGTTCCACAAAATCCCTTGGCACAACACTGATGAATGTCGCTCCAAACAATCCTTGTTGGTTCAGATGAAAGCCTAAGAGTTGGATGTTGACTCAAACTTTGATTCGGGACTAGATAAGGGAAAATGGATCATTGATGCAGAACCCAATGTCACCATCACTACCACAAAGGTCTAGTTAGAGGAACTAGAGGAGCCTGAAGAAGGGAAGCGCCTCTTCCACTCGTAGATGTAGGTGAAGGGGACCCCACTCCATTTCATTGTTGACAGTGGTAGCCCCGAGAACCTAATCTCAGCAAAGATCATTAAGAGGTTAAACCTAACAATGACGCCACACCCTCAGCCATACACCATCGGTTGGCTCAGCCAAGGACGAGACATCTGCGTCAACCAACAATGTCACATGCACTACATCATCAAACCCTTCAAATACGAGGTATTGTGTGATGTTGCCCCCCTTGAAGTTTGTGATGTTCTTTTAGGACAACCTTATATGTGGAAACACCATGTTGTTTATGAATATAGGCCCCATACTGTCATTATCACTTTGGGAGGTTAACTCTATAGGATACCAAAGGCAGTCCCAACTACTGCGGTCTCTTTAATCTTAGCAAAGTGGTGTAGAAAGGTGGTCTCTCAGACTGGGAGATTTGTCCTCTTTTTGGTCCAGTCAAAAGATGAATGGAAGGTCATTGTAACCGCCAAAAACTTCGAATGAGGTCTCTCTACACATCAAAAGTAGGTGGAGAAGATAATAGAAGAGCACAAAGACATATTTGCCTCACCTGTTGGGGTGCCTTAGTAATGTTAGGTAAAGCACTCACTTGATTTGACAACCAATGCTGCTCTGCCTAACGACCTTGTATATAGGTGCTCCATTATGGAGAATGAAGAAATCAAACGCTAGATCTAAGAGCTAATTCTGAAGGGACACATTAGACCAAGCTCCTCACCTCATGGGAGCCCAATTGTTCAGGGCTCTATTCAGGGATTACGGAGACATGAACAAGAAGGGATTATAGATCCCTTGAGTTGATCTAGAAGATCATCAATTCAGTGGATTGGGTACCGATTTTTTATTGTGAACTTTTTCAGGGCTCTGTAATCTATTGAGGGATCTGTACCATTTGATGTTGTTTGCAGATACCCCACCGACGACAAAGAGATGTATTGCATTGTGCAGGCATGCCAACAATGGAAGCATTACATTCTAGGAAAGGAAACAATCATCCACATTGATCATAGGCCTCTGCAATTCATGCAGACACAAGGAAATTTATTGAATGATCGCCATTGGAAGTGGTCCATGTACCTGCAACAATTCCCCTTGAACATCGAGTGTAAGAAGGGCAACACCAACCATGTTGTAGATTTCCCCAGTCAACCCCCGATTGTGGTAGTAACCACAATTCTGAACTCATGTGGGCATGAGACCTCCAAGTGTCCACAATTATACAATAGTGACTACGATTTTGCTGCTACCTATTAGACATTGAGCGTAGGAAAATCAGTTCCAAACTTTCATCTATAGGATGGACTGTTGTGCCATCTAATCCATCTCCATGTTCCTTCAAGTGAGCGTGCAAAGCTGATTTGGGAAGCTCATTACAGTCGGGCGACAAGACACTTTTGCGTGGAAAAAATAGTGGTGGTACTGCAAAAGAATTTTTATTGATCGAAGCTTCGACAATATGTCTATAAGTATATCAGATCCTACATTGCCTGCACCATTTCCAAACCTGCCATCAAGAAACAGGGGATATACACCCCTTTGCCTACTCCTAATAGGCCTTGGGAGTCCATCTCGATGGATTGCATGTCTAGTCTACCTTCAACCAAGCATGGCAGTGACTGTGTCTTTGTGGTCATTGATTGATTCTCTAATATGGCATTTTTGGCACCTTGTAATAAGAGTATCACAGTCAAGGCCACTGCTAAGCTCTTCTTTGAACGTGTTTCGGTTCATTTTTGGCTCCCATGAATCATTATTTCAGATCGAGACAACAGGTTCTTGAGTACTTTCTGGTCCAACCTATGGTCAATGATGGACACCAAGCCGAGCAAATCGATTGCCTTCCACCCACTGACTGGTGGAAAAACATAGGTAGTCAAAAGGATGATTGTTCATATCATGAGGATGTGTAATTCCAAACATCCACTCACATGGGATGAGAGCCTTCCTTGTGTTCAACATAGCTACAACAGATCCCTCCACAACTCTATTGGCCAGAACCATTTTCAGGTGTGCTTGGGGTTTCAACCATTGGCCCCCATTGATGTAGCTCTTCCCATTGCAGTTGCACAGGAAGAGTCGTCCCATGCTCAGACTCAGTTTGATTGAGAAACATAATTTATTGAGCGAATCCAACACGTCCAACAACAAGTTCAAGATATTTTTTAGAAAGCCAATGCTAAGTACAAGTAGCGCCACGATCAACATCAGGTATCACACAAGTTTCAGGTGAGAGATAAGGTATGGTTGCATTTGAAAAAAGAGCGCCTCATAGGACGAAGCTTCACCCTCTCTAATATGAGCCTTCAACATCACCGAGGTTCTGGGTGAGAATGTGTTTGAATTAAGTATTCCTCCTTTCTTTGGCTTACACCCTATATTTAATGTGGAACTATTTCGACCGTATTTTCCAACTCTCCTGGACACTTTGGATGTGGCCGAGCACTTGGCCCCTACAAAAATCAATCCTAACTGCATTGAACAATTGATATTTGATTGGATCATGGACACCAAGATGAAGAGCACCCGCCAGTAGAACATCCAACTATGTCGGGTCGTCAAAGCAGGGCAACTTCTCCACTAGGGCAAGTGGCTCACTAGGAGTCAGATTTTGCAGAAGTTTCCCCATATAATGGAGGAACTTGACAAAATGGGGACCATTTCTTCCTAAGGGGGGAGGACTGATCGAGATGGATATTGGTGGCCACCCACCTATTCCACTAATTCAAAATGGTTCCACATCTTGGCAATTTTTCTATAGTTTCAGGTCCCAAACTTCTGAGGTCATTTTGAGGCCCTAAAACACGTTTTTTCGGTGCAACAACGCCTAACATGTAACCAATGGAAAATTTTGAGTTGTTTGAAATGTGTACCTCTCAGCTAGACCTTTCAGATGGGCTACTGAGTGCCCCAAACAAACATTGCATGCAAAAGTTGCACCCCCGAGAAGTTGACGTATCAACTAACCATATCGGGGCCCACAAACCTTTTGGTGTTTCATCTTCTAGGGTTAGGGGTTTGGATGTTTATGGTTTTCTCATTGATGCTTTATGTTAAAAGGCCTTTTCAACCTATTTGTAATCATCATCTTGCGAATGAGCGTAGTCGACACAACTCTCTCTTCAGGGATAAG
>JASDQU010306972.1:50016-66903 GCA_032191745.1 Picea mariana | reverse complement strand
TAATAGACCTGGTGTATATGATCACATTCCTGCAAACCTTCCTTAACTTTAAAAACAAGAGACTAGCATTTTCATCAAACTTTTCTTTAGTCTCACATGCCTAGTTTTGGATTAGTCAACAACCCTAACTTGAAGTAATCATAACTTTGAACCTGTAATGTATAAATATCTGAAAGTGATACACAATGTTCTTCAGTGTGTTTTATGCAATTCCTCCAAGTGTCACTACTTGGAACCTCTCAGAAAAGGAGTTATAGCAAAAATGGCATACCTTGTTGAATTCTGGCTTATTCTAGAGAGTGACCTTGTAGAGCGTTCCCCGCATAAAATATTTGATGAATTGATCTAAAACTGTTACACAGCATACTACAAACTGTACCCTAACCAACACATTTGGTCTCACTGAATTTGGATCTCTTATGAAGAAGTTGTGACGTTTTTACCTGAAACACCTGATTTTGACGAGTTTCCGGACTGGCCACAAACTCTATTTTCCACGGAGTGTAACTCCCAAAATACAACGACCCACAAGTTGAATTTTTTACCACAGATACTTGGATATGTTTTCTCACTTGCATAGCAATTTCACGGTCTGAATCATTATAGAAAAAAATTATAGTGAAAATGGTGAGATGACCTGTAAATAGCATACCTTAGAAAGCACCATCAAAAGAATTTATCCTTCCTTGCATTTCGGACTTCCTTTCTTCACCTTCACTCAGAATTCCGGTTTAGATATCCTTGGTTACCTCAGACACATATAGATATTCAATATGCTCAAGTGTGATTCAAATGAGAGAGCCTTACCTCTTATTTATACTCTCCAAGTAGCTTCCTTCAAAATATCTTCTAGGTCACTTGGCCCACTTTCCTTATTTTAGGGTTGGGTCCACTTCTAATTTCTCCATTAAATTTATTATTGAAATAATTTTTTTTGTATTCACTTTGAATTATAATACACTCATCACTTCACTTTATTATTTACCTTTTAAAATCTCTTAAACCACTTTGACTATTTTGACCTTTTGGGGCTTCTAGATGACATATGAGAGTCCTCCAACTTCGTAAGGCCATAACTCTCAAACCGTGAAGAGTTATGTGACGTTCTACATACCACCAGAAATGGCATGACATGTACTATCCATATAGAATAGTATTATCTGAAAATATATCATAACTCATACTATTACCCATCAAACAAACTTGGGTCCATTACCCAAACTTGGGGTCTCCAACTTCTCATGGCCATAACTCTCTAACCGTGAGGAATTATGTGACATTCCACATACCACCGAAAATGACATGACAAGCACTATCCATCTAGGATATTTTCCCTGACAAATTCACTTTCCTTCATCTCATTATTCCACAATTAAGCATGGGTTCTCTTACTCCACAAAGCGTCTTCCCGTGAGGGCTTTCACCATAAGGGGACCACTTTGGAGTTCATCCATATTTACTTCTTATCAACCATGACAAAACAATAGTGAGTCATATTTACATCAAACAATATTGGGTCCATTACTTAAACCTTTGTGCTACAGGGCTTTCTTCAAGGGTTGACATCAATGACAACCAACCTTAATCAACAAATACATGAGGGAACCTATCAAGTCTTTGTGTACACAGATGGATCGATCAAATCAAAATCAACAAAGAACTTCAAATTTGCTCATGGGCTTATATTCCATCATCTAAAATCTCTTCAAAATCTCAACTGCATACTTACTATGTGCAAGGAAAAATTCACCTAGATTGTGCCACACCTCTAGACCCAGAAAGTAGTGCATCAAGTCAATGTCCTTCATGTCAAATTCTCGTGCCAACTCTATCTTGAACCATTCTATGAGTTTGTTTGAACTTCTTGAAAGTATGAGATCGTTGACATACAAGACTAAAACAAGTAGCTTAGAATGATAAACCAAATATTAAAGATTGGAATCTGCATCTATCTTAGTGAAACCCAAACCTAAAAGATAGTCATCGATCCTAGAGTACAATGCACGTAGTGCTTGTTTAAAACCATAAAGGGCCTTCTTCAACCTGCAAGCATGGGTTTCATGCCCATGCATGTAAAATCCTCTTGGTTGGTTTACGTATATCTCCTCCTCGATCACCATTAAGAAATGTTGTATTTACATCCATTTGATATAAACTCCAATCAAAGATTGTTGCTAAAGACATAATGAATCTGATAGAGGTATACCTAACAATAGGAGCAAAAGTCTCCTCATAGTCAACTCCCTCTTTCTAGGAGAACCCTCTAGCCACAAACTAAGCTTTGAGTTTTCCTATGTTGCCATCTACTACATGCTTGACCTTGTACAACCACCTAAAGTTAATCATTGACTTCCCCTCTGGTCTAGGCACTATCTCCCATACATCATTCTTCATGATGGTGTACTCCTCCATCATGGCATCCTGCCAAACATGTTGACCTGTTACCTCCTCAAAACTAGAAGGCTCTGCATTAATGACGGAAGACATTAGTGCCACATAATTCGAAAATTTCTTGACTTACTCAAAATGAAGTCATAGGAGCTCCAACTTTCTCTTGCGCATCCTATAGTGTTTGGGTGAACCATCAAGGCTTTCTAGCTTAAGTGGATGGTGAAGAGGCACCCCTTGCACCTCCAAAAGCTTGTTGATCTAAATCCGATATTTTTTATTTCTACAGATCAGCCTTTGGGGCAGCAAGCTCTTTTACCTCCTTAGTCACTCCTGGAGGATCCCGAGACTTGGAAAATCATGCATCCTCGTCAAACTTGACATCTTTGCTCACAATTATCTTCCCTTGAAATGGAATGTAAACTCTATAAGCTTTCGAGGTCTCACTATAACCCACAATGATACCCTTCAAACTAGAAGGTTCCAACTTGGTCCTTTTTCTCATTAGGGATATGGATGTAAATAGGACAACCAAAAACACGAAGATGTGCTACTTGAGGCTTCTCACCTATGAATGCCTCCTCAGGTGTCTAGTCCTTCAACACTGTGAGGACGCCTATTAAGAATATAGACAGTTGTAAAGCATGCTTCTGCCCAAAGACACATGGGTAGATCTAGATCCTGAATCATAGCTTTGGTTGTCTCTATGGTGAATATGTTCTTCCTGTCTATAACTCCATTCTACTAAGGGTTGTAGGGCACTATCAGCGCCTTCTTAATTCCTTCTTTCCTACAAAAAGTGTCAAACTCCTTTGAGGTATACTCCCCTTCATTGTCAAACCTTGATACCTTAATCTTCTTTCCTGTCTAATTTTCTACAAGAGCCTTAAACTCTTGAATCTTCTTGAAGACCTGATCCTTCGTCTTCATGAAGTAAATCCAATAGTTCCTAGAGGAATCATCAATAAAAGATACATAGTAAATGTTACCTAATAAGGAAGTCAAAGACATGGATCCACATACATCTAAGAATATTAGGTTAAGAATCTCTATTGACCTATGCTCGTTGCTAGGAAAAACAACCTTCACATGCTTACCAAGTGCACATCCCTTGCACACTCCTTTCTTCTCAACCTTTAAGTCTAGCAATCCCTACACCATATTATTCAAGATCAACAATGCTCCATAGTGCAAGTGACCTAGTCTCTTGTGCCAAAGCTCACATAAGTTGTAACTATCATGAACTAGAGCTCTGACAAGATCCCACTGCACCCTGTATAGACCACCCTCACAACCACCTCTTGCCAACACTCGACCACGATCCTAGCATCTCTTTCGAATGAGGACTTGTTGATCATCAAAATCAGCCATATATCTAAGATTTGTCACCACTAAAACTGAAAAGAGATTTTTAGTTAAGCCAAGTACATAGAAAACACCAATAAGCTCAAGGATATCCCCTAATGGCATCTGGAATGAGATGGATCCCACTCCTGCAACTCGATGCATGGCATCATCACCAAGTTCCACTCGCATGCTTGCCTCCTATTCCCAAAGTTTGTTGAAGGCCCTCTTGTTAGAGACCATATGTTTGAAAGCTCCACTATCCATGTACCTACCAACACCAGACATGATGTCAAATGACAAGCATGAGACCATAGAGAAGTGTGTCTCAAGCTTGGATGAAAGAAAATCAACTCTAGCTAATGGGAGCAAGATTTTGCTCCTCCTCCTCCAAACCTACAATATTCTCCAATCTCATCTCCTCCTGGATGAAGTCATCCCATAGCATCTCAAAAGTGGGAAGCTTTTTCTAGGCACAAACGGAAAAAAGGTTGTCAAGAAGAAGAGAACCCATTTAATGTGATGGGTGCTAGCTCTTCACCCTTGACCTCCTCTCCAACTACTACACGTTGATCATAAAGTTCAGTAATCTTCACCAAGTAGGAAGCTACAGTATCTAACTTGCTCATATGTGTGGCTCTAAGCTTATTCTACAACATCTTCCAACTGATGTTCTCACTCTGATAAAGAGTGGCTAGAGCATCAAACATGTCCATTCTTCAATCTATAAACTACCATGGATATTCCAATAGAATAATTCATCACAAGTTACAACAGATCTTATAATGTTCTACAATCTTTTTACTATGAAATATTCTCCTAAAGATTGTAAACTTAATATTTCTAACTTTAACACAAAAATTACTGAAATAAGCTAAAAACTGAAAGGAAAGAGACAAGCAATGTCACACCATCCACACAATGACACAAGATGTACATTGGGAAAACCCAATACGAAAAATCCCAACTAGAAGGTGAGGCCTATGCTCTACTCTTTTCTTCTCGATTATGAAATGCAAATACAAAGAATGGGGCACTCACTATGGAGATGTCATCGACACTATGGCCAATATGGCTACTACATGATCTCCTTCTTCCTTTGATCGCCCTCAATATCCCACTCTCAATGCTCTACTCTCCTATGGAAAAATACTCAATACAATAAGAATGGAACCCCTACCTTTTCTAGCAGCCCAGTATTTAACATAGACTAATAGCCATCTAGGGTTAGGCTTAGGATTTTTGCATGCTTAAACCCCCAATTAATGTTAGGGTTTTGGACCCTCTAGAATATTCTTGAAAATCCACTCATGACTAGCTCCACATGTGTGTAATGGAAGCTGATGTGGCATCCACTCGGTACCATGGTGGTCAATGAGATAGGTCAACTTGCAAGGGGCATAATATCCACATACAAACTCAATTGGGATGATTTTCGCGTCGTTGGAAAGCTCTCAAACCAAAGAACAATGTTGAGAGGTTGGGAGCTATGCTTGCAAAGTTTTGACCACAAAAATGATCGTTTAAGGGTTTAAACAGGCTTGGGAAGGCTTTGGACCCCAAATCTCCAAAGTGATACCTACCCCTACAAGTCAACAACTCCAATTTTTCCACCCAGAAATTACCAAAATAGATGACAAGTTATATGGTGATCCATTCCGGATCACTTCCCATGGTCTTCCTGGCAATCTGAGGGATCAAATGATCCTTCACAAAATCAAGGATGGCTTGCTTGGTCATGGCAATCTTCTTCTTATGATCTGCCAACAACACGTGATCGGTAGGTGCTACAACTGGTTTCTCAAGAAAGTCCCACAAAGCATGCTCCTCCAACAACATCTTTACCCAACACCTCCATGGGACGAAGTYAGGGTCMTTCCAATCTATCTTTGTATCTAAGATTGAATGTAGTCATACTGCTGCACTAGAATATTCTGCTAAACAAAACAGATCAGCAACCTAACAAAAAACAACCTATCACAGGTCCACTGTGCTTTTCTCAAGCACAGATCATGGGCATCTCACCCCTAAAGCCTCCCAACAGCTYCCTCTAACAGGTGGCAGCCCTACTAGCCATACACAAATTCCTGTAAGGTTTCAGCAACTATGCTCTGATACCATGTAAAAAWTTCTATATCATGGTAAACAGATTCTGCACTGTGATATAATTCCTACGAGAAACTAAAAGCATATCAAAACAGCTCTAAGTATTAGATGCAAGAATCTATAAATACATACTGTAGAAAACAGTACACAGAACTCAATAGATGATTGTCAAAACCTGTCACTGCTTTTCATTAATTCTGAACATGAAAAATCTGCTACAGAAAAAAAACCTAAACTGCTAGCTGCTAGACTCAAAACTCAATCATGAATCCATACCTCTGCCCTTTCTCTTATAGATCTGAGAAGAGTGAACTTTAGGGTTTACAAAAATAGATATCACACTTCGATCTACAGATCTGCAAGAAGGGATGAGGTAGTGCGCTCCAAGAGACAGTTAAGCTTCCCTTGGAATCTGCACCCTTGCTCACAGTCAAACTCAAAAATAAAAACCAGCTAAAAATAAGACTTCACTGAACTCGGCGCTTTATCTAGAACTGAGAGATAACCTTATCCTAATCTATCTATCTAAAGCTGGTGCCCTAAACTTAGAGATATATGCATGCATGTGCTCTAAACTTAGACTTGTACCCCAGTCTTCTTTAACTGCTGCTACACCCTCATTATGATGCTATATGGATCTGCTGCTGCTGTAACGAAGGTGCCCAGATCTGCTGTGCGTGCTGCTTCTGCTGTAGAAGACTGTCCGAGGTACACATTCTCACACCTACATTTTCAGTTTTTTACCAAGTGAGATCTTTGATGGTAAATTGCAAGATGCCTGTAAAGCACGATGTTCCACATCCATTGGGTGAGTTGATATTAGATAATTGATAGATCCTGCCTGGAGCTTCTTTGATGGAGCAAGGCAAAGAGCCACAGGATTTTAGCAGTGCTGGAGGAAAACTGTATATTTCAAATTCTCATAGTGTGAGCTTTAAAGCAGGTCTGGGGGTTGGCTCCAATAATTGTGCAGAGATAATGGCCTTGAGATTATTATTGAAATGTACTCTAGAAAGGGATATGAAATATACACAGATATTTGGAGATTCATTATTAGTAATTAACTGGATGTTAGGCAGGGTTCAACTGCAGAATATTCAGCTCAGGTCAACTGCTGATCAGTTAAAAGGTAGCTGCTACTTTTGAAAGCATATCCTTCCCTCATATTTTCAGGGAACTAAATGAGGAAGCAGACTCTCTTTCAAAAGAAGGTCAACTATTGGCAGAAGGTCTCATGGTTGTGAAAAAAATAAGGGATAGAATCCCTGTCTCATCTGCCCTTAATATCTCATAATGTTATTCTGTTTTTCCTGTCAGGCTTATGAAGATCTTGGTCATGTTCTTGAATCTTACGCTATATATCAGTTCAGGCTAATGTAGACTAGTTCATATAGGGTTCAGATTTGGAAAGGGATTTTTTGCCTAAGGGACAATCTGTGGGTTCTTTTTGATGTATCTGTTAGAAGTATATATATATAATGGACAGTAAACTAATGATAATGTGTCGATGTTATTTGATGTTGGGGATATTAGACCATCTGGGGTCGTGGGTTAGTTTTTATGAGTACAGGTTTACTTGCAATGTGCCAGAGACATCTGAGAAATGTAATAATTTCCATTCTATCAATGAATAGAAATCATGATTTTTTTCTTTGAAAAAAATACCCAATCCATCCCCAAGTCATCCTACAATTACTAAAATAATAACAAAATCTTAACTACTCAATTCGACCTCATTCAAACCTCCATGTGATATTAAATAAATCAAAGAGCTAACTAACCTTATCCAGTGGTCATCACAATAACTGCAAAATTACTGGCAAACAACAACTTCTATCCTGAAGGAAGATTTTTTTCATAGTTCAAAAATGTTACCTGATGCATTCTAAAAGGTTTTTTATCTGTGCATGTATTACAGATGACTTTCCTTCCATTGATTGTGATTATGATGTGAAATAGCAAACTGGCCAAAACAAGATTCCGGCTTTGGTTGATGTAGTGGAATCTCTTTCAATGAATAAGAGGAACACAATCCAAACCTGACCGTATCAGAATCCTGGAACAACTTTCCTCAAAAATGGCATAGAAGGTTATAAAAGGCATTACCTCAGCATAGCTCAAGGCCCTGAAAGGTCATGCCTGATTATGATGTCATGTCGAGTGTAATGTCCCTTTCCAAATAAGAGCTCAAGAGAGGAGGTTTAATGGTCTAAACAACCCCTTTAGACTATAGCTAAGGCCAGAAAGGGGTAAACATGGTTACTAGAGGTCATCCCAGTCAAAGGTGTTATAATCGGAAAGTGACATTGAGCTAAAAGTGGCTAAAAGCACTTTTAAGCCAACTTGAACTAAAAATAGAACAGATGAGCTAAAATTATAAGTCAACAGTGAATTAGGGTTTCGGACAGCTATAAGAGAAGGTACAGCAACCTAATTCATCATTATGCAGATTTTGACTTGTCATTGAAGAGAAAGGTGCATATCATGAGAGGTAGCTCGGTGGATTCCAGGAGGAATACACCAGTGGCTGATTTCGGTGTTGAGAGACACCCTAATCACCGGGGAGACCACACAGGTCTTCCATCAGTCTTGAGCAGTAGTTTTATAGGATTCAGCAGCAGGGGCGCACTTGTTCAAGAAGAGGGCACAACTTCTGAGGAGGTTTAGTGGATCGACTTGTCCCATTCAAGGAGAGTTCAGAGATTCCCCTCCAACCCATTTGAGAGGCAGGTCATACGCATCTTTTGCCTGGTTTCTCGTCAGATTCCAACAGGGGAATCATCAAGGACGCATTTTCCGGACATTGGGATTGCAGCACTTGGGGAGGACACATTTAGGGTTCCCGAGCGATCATTAGATCAGATCCGGGGAAACCCTTCCGACCCATTTTACAGTAGGCCAAGGCGATCAGTTTGAGACACATCTCAGTCGATTCCAATGGTGGAATCAGTAGGGCACAGTTTTCCAATAGAAGAGGGGCGCATTCCCCAAGGGGATCCATCCGGGGTCCAGACACACCAGCAGAGGGGTCGGTCAATCACCAGGACTGAGAAGGACAACAGGGCGCACTGTTTGGGATAGTTTCCAGACCGATCCGAGAGATCTAGCCACCAGGGCAAACTTTTCGGACTTGCAGCAGTTACCGCGTGAGCCGCTATAGCTTGCAGATCATCCATTGATCCCGCAGTGTTCATCTATCATCGAGTATTATCATTTTAGTTTGCTTATTGTATTCCGGCTAAGATCCTTTTGTCATTGATCTAGCCGAGTGATTTATTTTATTGTCAGTCGCATTCGGCATTGTACTCCGGAAATATCATAATATATGATTTATAGTCTTTTGTCTCATTTACCATTTGTATACTCAATATACATGCTATAAACAATTAATCATGCACACACATTAGCAGAGTTTCCCAAACTAGCCAAGTCAGGAACATTACAGTGGTATCAGAGCTTTCGTCCTGCCAGCCTGTGACTAAAAACGATGAGCGCAGCAGAGGACCCAAGGGGTTGTGAGCACGTAGGTGACGAATATGTCACTTACAACAGACGCAAGGAGGAAAGACCTAGACCTGATTTTCCCCATTTTCCTCCCAGCTCAGAGGAAGAGGAAGAGGCACAGAGGGAAGCAGAGAGAAGGGCAGAGCGTGAGGTTGAGCATGAGGCAAAGAGGATGTTAGGAGACAGATATGAGAGACCAGAAGGTAGTGGTAAGGCCCCCATAGACCCAGAGGCAGCGTTCATGCAGGTACTCGGCAATCTGGTAGTCAGTCAGCAGGACATGACTCAATTCTTGGCGTAGATGGCTGATAGATTGGCTATAGTGGGCACCCTGGGCACACAAGCCCCACATGCAGCACAGAGGAACTCAGGGGCAAGCAATAGACCCCAATGTCCTACTCGCACATACACCTCTTCGAGTAGGATTCCTAGACCATTGTTCCCCAGTTTCTAGAGGGCACCCCCAGCAGCAGCACAACAGCCGATAGCACATAGGTCGCCCACTCAGGCGGAGGACATTGCAAAGTACAGGAGGGAGTATCCAGCATTGGGTCGTGACTTCCATCAAAACATGACCCTGGTCGAGTATTGTGGACTCAGACTCAGGAAAAGCCCTAGAGAACCACAGAGAGGAGGACAACAGTAGCAGCAAGGGCATAACATTGATTTGATCCGAAAAGTTGGTAAACTCACCATACCTTCTTTTGACGGATCGTTCAAATGCACCGCCAAAGCTTGGGTACAAAAGCTAGACACATACTACAAGCTCAACCAGATGACCGAGACAGAGACCATCAGTTCCACTACCCTACACTTGGAGGGTGAGGCACACGAGTGGTGGCATCATGGATTGGTGACGTTGGGTCACAGTCACATCACATCCTACAGGGATTTCACGGAGAGACTCATGGACAGGTTTGACAGGAGGGATCCTGAGATCCACTTCAGGGATCTAGCCCAGTTGAGACAAATTATCACAGCAGAGGCATTCATCACGGAGTTTCTACGGGTAGCAGTGGCAATGACATATATATCAGAGCCCAGGCTGATCATGTTATTCACAGAGGGACTCGCGAAGCCCTTGAGAAGATGGGTGAAGGCATACAGGCCTCACACCTTGCAGGATGTCATCTTACGCACTCGAGATTTGGCAGACTCAGTGCCAAAGACTAAACCCTTTTCCAAACCCTTCATACCATAGAAGGACCGAGACAGGAAGCCATTCCAAAGAGAATGGAAGGGCAAGGAGAAGTTGGATGATGAGACGAGGCAAGAGCTTATGAGGAAGAAGCTTTGCTTCAGCTACAGAGACCCTTGGGTCCCAGGCCACAGGTGCATGGGCAAGGGAGAGATTCATTATATTGAGGTGGCAACAGACGGTGTGGACAGTGAGGAGGAGGAGCATGACAGTGGATCCACTAGCTCAAAGGAGGAGTCGGCACAGGCAGAGGAGCAGCCTCCCTGTAGACCACCAACACCGGCAGGGACCCACCCACCAGTAGTTCCACAGCCTCCTGAGCAGGCTAACAAACGGAAACCAGCAAAGGGAGGAGTCATGGCGACCCTTTCTGGTGTTCCCACGTATGATACCCTCCGAATCATAGGGACTATTCAGGGACAACAGGAAATCACCCTGATAGATGGTGGGGCCACCCACAACTTCATTGATGCTTCATTGGTATCGAGACGGGCACTTCGGACAGAGGAATTTTAGGGGTTTGACATTGCAGTAGCAGATGGCCATACAGTGGAGTGTCTAGACAGAGTTCTGGACTTGGAGATAAAGTTAGGCAACTACACAGTGAGAGACACATTTTATGTGGTTGACCTATCTAACACAGATGTGGTATTGGGAGTCTCGTGGATGGTCACGTTGGGAAAAATCACCACCAATTACCAAATCTTGGAGATGGGGTTCAGAGACAGTGACGGGAAGAGGGTTGTTCTGAGAGGAGTGTCAACAGGAGCACCCAGGACAGTTTCGGCCAAGAGGATGGAGAGGATATTCAGACATGGGGAGGTAGCATATGCCGCAGAGTGCTTGATCACTACGTGAAAGGATTCAAAGGGTCGACAGTAGTATCAGACAGAGATCAGGAACTTGTTGGGGCAACATCAGTAGGTTTTTGGGTCGATTCCACCAAGGAGACCACCTGACAGGGGGTTTGAGCACACCATTAAGTTGGAGGGGGCCAAACCTATGATCACACCACCCTATCGTCATCCTAGGAGGTTCAAGGATGAGATAGAGATAGCAATTAAGGAATTGCTAGCGATGGGACACATCAGACCTAGTAGTAGTCCATTCGCTTCTTCAGTTGTCCTGGTTCTGAAGAAGGATGGTACCATGAGGATGTGCATTGATTATGGAGCCTTGAACAAGAAAACCATCAAGAACCGGTATCCTATCCCTCGCATTGACGAGTTGATGGATGAACTGCATGGGGCAGATTTCTTCTCGAAGATTGATCTACACTCTGGGTATCATCAAATCAGCATCCGAGAGCAGGACATAGAGAAGACGGCATTTCAGTGTCACTTTGGACATTTCGAGTTTCTAGTTATGCCCTTTGGGCTAACCAGGCACTAGCTACATTTCAGTCTTGCATGAACCACATATTCAGGGATCAGTTGAGAAAATCAGTCTTGGTTTTCTTTGACAACATCTTGGTCTACAACAAGACATGGAAGGAGCATATGAGGCACTTGGATGAGGTATTGAGCATCATGGAGGCGCAGTCACTATACGCCAAAGAGTCCAAGTGTGAGTTTGGTATCACAAAGCTACTTTACTTGGGCCACATCATCAATGCACAAGGGGTACAGGTACACCAGGAGAAGATCAGGGCCATTCTGGATTGGCCAACGCCCAAGAATGTGACAGAATTGAGGAGATTCTTCGGGTTATGTAGCTATTACAGACGGTTTGTCATAGGTTTTTCTCAGCTTGGAGCACCACTAACGGATCTCACCAAGCATGGGGATTTCGTCTAGACCGAGGAGTCATAGAAAGCCTTTGATCACATGAAGGAAGTCATGGGCACATGCCCAATGTTAGCATTACCAAACTTCACTCTGCCATTTGTATTAGAGTGTGATGCATCCGACGAGGGCATCGGGGCAATTTTGATGCACGGAGGACGCCCCATTGTATTTGAGAGCAGGAAGCTCAGTCGGCCCGAGAGGTTGTACCCCATCTATGACAAGGAGATGTTGGCAATTATGCATGCCTTGACCAAATTCAGACAATATTTGGTGGGCAGCAAATTCGTGGTCAAAATAGATCACAACAGCTTGAAGTATTTCCTTGAGCAGACAGACCTCGGTGAGCGCGAATAGAAATGGGTGACGAAGGTACAGGCATTTGACTTCGACATAGAGTACGTCAAGGGGAAGAAGAACATTGTGGCCGATGCGCTATCTAGGAGACCTGTGGCATGTTCTTTGATGGAGATTTCAGCAGATTGGAAATCCCACTTGTTAGTGGAATATTCCAAGAACTAGTTCGCTTGCGAGATCATGGATGGACATATTCAAGATGACAAGTACAGGGTCGATGACGATATCATATTCTACAAGGACAGAGTTTACTTGGTACCAGATTCAGGGCTCAAGAAGAAGATCCCCGCGGTAGTTCATGATTCACCACTAGCAAGCCATCACGGGTTTTTCAAAACCTGCAGGCAGATTAGAGAGAGGTTCTCATGGAAGGGCCTCAAACAGGACATTATGTGATACATCAGTGAGTGTGTGACTTGCCAGCAGAACAAGTCAGAGCATACGCTTCCAGCAGAGCTACTTCAACCACTTCCCATTCCAAAGCATAAATGGGAGAGCATATCGATGGACTTCATCACAGGCCTACCCAAGGTCTAGGGTACGGACTGCATCTATGTAGTGGTCAATAGATTGACCAAGTTTGCTCACTTCTATGCCATACCAACAGAGTACATCGCAGTTCACGTAGCCGAGTTATTCTTCAGAGAGGTCTTCAAACGTCATGGGTTGTCGAGGAACATCATCAACGACAGGGACAGTCAATTTATTGCGACATTCTGGAGGGAGTTGTTTAGATTGGTGGGGACCGAGTTCACACCCAGCACCAGCTATCACCCTCAGACAGATGGGCAAACCGAGATCATCAACAAGTGGGTTGAAGGGTATTTGAGGAACTATGTGGGTGGACAGCAGAGAACATGGGTCAGGTGGCTGCATTTAGGAGAGCATTGTTACAACACCACTTTCCACATGTCCATTGGTATGACACCCTTCCGAGCATTATACGGGTATGATGCTCCCACTTTGATAGACTTGGTTTTCGGGGAGAGCAGAGCTCCCAAGGCCAAGGATTGGATCACAGAGAGTCAGGAGATTCTCAAATTGCTAAAAGAGAACTTGCAGACAGCACAAAATCGGCAGAAGATGAGTGTGGACAGGCACATGATAGAGCGCAGCTTTGAGGTTGGGGATTTGGTCTTCTTGAGACTCCAACCTTACAGACAGTCATCTCTGAAGAAGAGTGGGGCCGAGAAGCTCAAGCCCAAATTTTATGGGCCTTACAGGATCATACGTCGGGTAGGCAAAGTTGTCTATGAGCTAGAGCTTCCAGAGGGGAGCAAGATTCATAACATGTTCCACGTATCCTACCTCAAAAAGACAGTGGGACAATTCATCAGCACATAAGAGGAGCTTCCCCCATTGGACGAGGAGGGACAGTTGGAGTTGGTTCCGGAGGAGGTACTGGAGTTCCGAGAGCGGAAACTAAGGAGCAAGGTCATCAGAGAGTGTTTGATCAGATGGAAAGGGCTTCCAGTAGAGGATGCTACTTGGGAGAGCGAGCAGGTGTTGCAGCACCTTGGATTGGTATTGCTTGAGGACAAGCAATTTTGGGAAGGGAGGACTGTAATGTCCCTTTCCAAATAGGGAGCTCCAGAGAGGAGGCTTAATGGTATAGACTCTAAAACACCCCGTTAGATTATAGCCAAGGCCAGAAAGGGGTAAACAGGGTTACTAGAGGTCATCCCAGTCAAAGGTGTTATAATCGGAAAGTGACATTGAGCTAAAAGTGGCTAAAAAAGCTTTTAATCCAACTTGAGCTAGAAATAGAACAGATGAGCTAAAATTAGAAGTCAACGGCGAATTAGGGTTTCGGATAGCTATAAGAGAAGATACAGCAACCTAATTCATCATTATGCAGATTTTGACTTGTCATTGAGGAGAAAGGTGCATCTCATGAGAGGTAGCTCAGTGGATTCTAGGAGGAATACACCAGTGGTTGATTTCGGTGTTGAGAGACACACCCTAGTCACCGGGGAGACCACACAGGTTTTCCATCAGTGTTCAGCAGCAGTTTTACAGAATTCGGCAGCAGGGGTGCACTTGTTTTGGGAGAGGGCGCAACTTCTGAGGAGGTTTAGTGGATCGACTTCTCCCATTCAGGGAGAGTTCAGAGATTCCCCTCCGACCCATTTGAGAGGTAGGCCATACGCATCTTTTGCCTGGTTTCTCGTCAGATTCTGATGGGGGAATCATCAAGGACCCATTTTCTGGACATTGGGAGTGTGGCACTTGGGGAGGACACATTCGGGGTTCCCGAGCGATCATCAGATCAGATCCAGTGAAACCCTTCCAACCCATTTCACAGTAGGCCAGGGCGATCAGTTTGAGACACATCTCAGCCGATTCTGACAGTGGAATCACTAGGGCGCAATTTTCCAGTAGTAGAGGGGCGCATTTCCCCAGGGAGATCCATTCGGGGTCCAGACACACCAGCAGAGGGGTTAGTCAGTCACCAGGACTAAGAGGGATAGTAGGGCGCATTGTTTGGGATAGTTTCCAGACCGATCCGAGAGATCTAGCACCGGGGCAAACTTTCCGGACTTGCAGCAGTTACCGCATGAGTTGTCGTAGCTTGCAGATCATCCATTGATCCCGCAATGTTCATCTATCATCGGGTATTATCATTTTAGTTTGCTTATTGTATTCTGGCTAAGATCTTATTGTATCGTCGGGTATTATCATTTTAGTTTGCTTATTGTATTCCAGCTAAGATCTTTTGTCATTGATCTAGCCAAGTGATTTATTTTATTGTCAACCACATTCGGCATTGTACTCCGGAGATATCATAATATATGATTTATAGTCTTTTGTCTCATTTACCATTTGTATACTCAATATATATGATGTAAACAATTAATCATACACACACATTAGCAGAGTTTCCCACACTAGCCAAGTAAGGAACATTACATTGAGATGGACAGACTTACTGTAAATTTCCAATAACTTTGCGGCATCAGGACTGCGCTTTACATAATTGTCAAGAAACTTTAGATTGCCTAAGTGAAAGGCAGCAGCTAGATTCGGAAGACGCTCGGAAGGTTGCAATGCACTTTTAGACTTAAGCACCTTGAGACGAGGCTTGAGCCTACCCTCTACGCTGTAACAGAGGAGCATAGGATAGTTCAAAACAATATTTGGTGGAAGCTTGGCAGTGTATATCAATAAGTACATGTTCTTCTGCATCTTATCCGTGGAAGTTTCCAGTACCGCTGGGCACTTCCCAACGAGCTCCTTGATTTCATCATCCCGGAGGCCAAAACTTGCCAAGTACCTTAATTTTTTTTCCCAGATTTCAGGCCCATCCCTGAAAACCAAAATTTGAGCTGCCCTTCTCAAATCCGTGGAGACAGTGGCAATTGATCCGAACAGGTTTTGAAGATATTGGATGTTCGGAATCAGATTTTGTCTATATTGCAGCCAAGCAATCTGGGTGCTTTGGATGTGAGGCTTCCCAAGTCTTTTCCAGTAATGCCCATTGTTTTAAAGAGCTCAATCTTTGGCTTCAACCCCCAGTCAGCATTGCTAGCAAGTACACCTGAGTATTTGGTTATGATCTTCCGTACCTGCTCTTCTGAGAATCCTGATTCTCTCAAGAGCTTAATAGCTTCTCGGGCTGTATGAACGGATCTGCATGTCAACAGGGTTGCCCTTCTTCTGAAGATATCTGACACATCTGACTGGCACAGCCCACATTCTTTGAGTAAGAATTCTGAAATTTCTGGTGGTGGGTTCCTTGTGGGTGTTTCATTATTAGAAGCAATGGATATAGAAAGCAATGATAGTTTTAAGAAAGCAATGTGTGGATAAGTTGCTGCCTAGTAGGCAGCTGGTGAAGAAGAGGAGATGTAAGTTATGCAGACAAGTACTTGGAGAACAACATGGCCATTGAATCACAGCTCTGTGGCAAATGGATGAGAGTGAATGAAAATTCAAGCGCAGAACAAAAGCGTAACCCTAAAACTGCCTTAAACGCGCATTAAAAATTGAGGCTAAGGATTAACGTTCCAGAGGGTCTCCGTGTTTTTATAAAATTGAGGTTAAGGATTAACGTTCCAGAGGGTCTCCGTGTTTTTATTTTATGTTTTTAAAACCATCAATAGCTCTTTCCTTCTGTATGTCGTATTTTGAGAAAATTTAGTATGCTATGTGAAACGCACAGTTATCAAACTCTATGTCCTATTTCTCGTTGTATGTACTATGTCA
>JASDQU010306971.1:49141-67476 GCA_032191745.1 Picea mariana | reverse complement strand
TTCTTGTTTGGGTACTCAATTGGCTCATAGCTCATCCTATCATCCTCAATCTGATGGACAAACCGAGATAGTGAACAAATGTCTAGAAGGCTACCTTTGCTGCTTTGTCTCTGATAAACAAACACAATGGTTCAAATGGTTACCCTTAGCAGAATGGAGGTATAACACTTCCTTTCATACTACAACTAAAATGACACCATTTATGGCACTCTATGGATACCACCCTCCTTCCATCACTTCTTCTCTAAAAGAAAAATCTAAGTTTCAAGCAGTGGAAGATCACATCGAGCATCAACAACAAGTTCTCCAAATCTTAAAGGACAACTAGACCATGGGACAAAATCACATGAAACAACAAGCAGATCAACATCGTAGTGAAAGAAGATTTGAAGTAGGGGATTGTGTGATTTTAAGACTACAACCATACAAATAGATGTCCCTCAAGCAAGCCAAAAAGGATAATAAATTATCACCAAAGTACTATGGCCCTTATAAGGTGTTGCAAAAGATTGGTACTATGGCATACAAATTGGAGTTGCCTGCATCTTCACGAGTACACCCAATTTTCCATGTTTCATGCTTAAAGAAGGTTATAGGCGACAATATCCCAGTTCAAACTATATTGCAATAACTTGACGAGGAAGGAAAAATCATATTGGAGCCTGAAGCCATCACTCACATAAGAGTTCGCCAGCTGAGGAATAGATCCATTTCAGAGTATCTCATTAAATGGAGGAAAATATCGGCTGAAGATACCACTTGGGAAGATGAGTTTTTTATACAGAAGCATCCAGAGTTACTCAAGCATTGTGGACAACACTTGTCTCAAGGGGAGGGGCATGTTAAGCCTAAATATTGGCTCATTACCCCTTAATTGGGGCATATTACATTAGTAATGTTATTTTATTTATGTCGGCTTTATTCCATTTGTTGTAATTATACCTCCTAGTCTCCTATATATACCAAGGAGACATTTTCATTTGGAATCATCTTGGAATTGTACATTTATGTGGGCATAAAGAGGTTTCCCCCTCGAAGAGGCTTATTATCTGAATTTATCTCTTTTTCAAGGCGTTCAGTACTTATTCTGAGGTTTTTCTATGCTATATTGATATTTGGTTCTTAACAATCTTATCCATAATGTTTACAGAAATATTAAAAGGGGGATTTTTTTATAGGGTATCTAAATTTATGTACACCTACTTTATTTACAGACAAATCCTCTTCATTTACCTCTTTAGAGAGATTGTCTACAGCATAATCTTTTCCTTCCATGAATTGTTTTATATGCCTCTGTTGTTTAGGGATGACAACCATGTCTAGAAGGGTTTCATATTCTTTGATGTTGGCCAACTAATTTAGAATATTTTATTTGGAAGAGGGGAGAGGGGAAGTAGTTCCTTGACTGTGAGGAACCTTAGGAACCTGAATAGTAGCAGTTAGTGAGGATGATCTCGGGCTAGAATAATTGTGGGGAGGATCATATTTGCCTTTGGGAGTGTAGGATTTGTTCCTAGTATTGATTATCATGACATATTCTGGCTCTGCAAAATCTAGGACAATGATGGTAGTTTTTGGTATTTTACCAAAGATCTTATCTCTAGTGCTCTTCCTTACCTCACATGTGGTTTCCTCATGGTGTTCCTAGAAAAACTCACACCAAATTCAAGGCATGATAGCTTTAGGCTGAAAATTATTTTCAATTGGACTTCTAAAGGGTGGTGCAGAAGAGGATGAAGCTCTAGGGGTGAGAGGGGAGACATTTCCCTTTCACTCATACGCTATCATATGATTATTCATATATTGTAATAGCTATAAGAGGACAAACATGTCTATCTGTTTAACTGATTCTCCCTGAGGAAGACCTGTTCTTTCAAGTCAATATTCATACTCTAAACAAGTATGCAGAGAGGAATCGAGGTCATCAATGGATTTTTCCTCAAGCTTATGATGATAGCGGGAATGTAATGCATTGTATTAATGCATGAAAAAAATTTAGTTCTGAGGTTGAATGAGTTTATAGATTTGATTGTATAACTTAGTGAAACACAAGTTGAAAGACTTGATGGTCTCACCATTCTTATAGGTGATGTTATTGTACTCCCATAACTTCTCATCTGGGATTTTAGATTGCCAATAGGTGGATTTGAACCAATAGACTAACTCCTCCCAAGTAGATAGAATCTTAGGAGGAAGGTCAAATAAATCAACCGCAACCTTTCCCTCCAAGGAATTGACAAATAAGCGCATGCAAGAATCATTGTCATTGGCTCCTATGTTGTGACAAGGATTAAAAACTGCCACCAGGTGTTCATTTTTAGAGACAATTTTATTTCCCAAAAACCTAGGAAGATGCTCCTTGAATTTAGGAAGTGGATGAGTAGCTGGTGCTAGGTTAAGAGGAGAGGAAACATGCCATGGTGTGGTTGTGGCATCTTATTCAAATTGAAAACCCCATACTTTTTGATGACTTTGGTGGGATTTTTGGTAGATTGGACATTGATATGGTGGCTATATAAGCTACAAATCACTGACGAGGATGAAGACTAAGAGGAGGAAGAACTTCTAGTTCCACCAGAGCCACCACTAGATGCCATATTGTGGATGATAGGTAAGGGAGCAAAAGATGAACTGGATGAATCAGAAAAGGTTCTATTTTGTTGGGTTGATAACACAACATTCCTTCTTCCTATTTCAACAATAGGATTAATTTTAGGTGATAAGCCTCTTCTTCTCCTAGAAACATGAGAGTCTAAGGACATGAAAAGAAGGCCAAAGATGAAGGAACAAGAAGGTTATTGTTGATTTCTAGGTTGTCTACCTCTAGCTTCCCAGCGTTCTTGGGTGCTAATGTCTCGTTCAATTGTTGCCCATGAATGATTAAGCTCAGCTTGTGTATTAACAGTGTCTAAAATGGTGTTAATCAAATTCAAATAAATGCTAGTCTGATCTTGAAGACCCTGCTCAATATTGGGTTGCCTTGCAATAGGTACAATCATTAAGAAATAAAACAATCAAAGAATCAATAAAAGAAAAATAGATGTATTCGATGTTAATCAAGCATAAAAATCAACCAGAGAGATATTGGATATCTCCCCAGTATGGTCGCCAAATAAATGTTGAGGAAAATATATTAAATGATCTTACTCAAGCATTTTCAGATTGTTCTTGGCTAAAGAAAAATAGACGGGAATATCAACCTATGTTTATAGGCATAAAAATTGCTATCTTAATTCACAAGTATTGATTACAAGTGCTTAGGCTAGTTTTTTTATAAATAAAAGCTTGTTGAAAAATTCATTATTTATGTAATTTTCTGAACATAACAAATGCTGAAATAAATACACAGATAGAAGTAAAGACACCAAGTCAATAATCAAGACAGATGAGACATAAAACAATCGTTTGTTTCATTCCAATTCATCAAAAGAATTGTTCTCTTTACAAAATTTCTTGAGGAAGTTTTGGACCAAAGTCAAACTTAGATGTCCTCAATGAATCATATAAAAGGACTTCTGACAGAAAGTAAAAAATTGAAATTTAAAAGCTAGATCAACTTGCCACAGATTGCCGCCCACTCGAATCTACACAATAGTCTTTGTCAGTCATGAAATTTAATTCACAAACAGACAAGTCTACACAGACTATCAAAGATAGATCAACACCTTTGAAAAACAAGTGTTTGAATGATGTAATTCATCCTTGAATCTTGCTGTCTACAATAGGACCCTGCTATCATAAAAAAGAATCAGGCTTCTAATGAATTAAGGAATGAATGAAAATAGAATTATCTCATCAAAACTCAAAGAGCAAACCTTAGTATGCTTCTCCTTCTATTCTCCTCTTGTTCCTCCTTTCCTTTTTCCTTTAAGCAAATTAGAATTGGTTGAAGTAGTTGAACTACTTCTTTAGTTAAGTTAACTAAAACTCAACCAATTTTTAGCTAAGGGGGGAAAGTAATAAAATCATAATACGGGTTTTTAATAAATAATAACTAGTAGGTGGGACCCCTTGTGACTCCCTTTAGTTCTTTAACAATCATAACACAACTAGTTAATCAAACAAAACATCCCTCCTTGTGACTCCCATCACCACTTTCATATTTTGACAATTTATATCAATGATAATTGAAATTGTTTCCAAAAATATATTACCCATATATCCAAAAAATAGTGTGTTGTCCAAGATTTCAGAAGTCAACTGTTCTCAACAATCAATAAATAAAAAAACTTAAAATCCATATTTTCCACTCTGGGAGGAAATATTTCCCTTGTTGTTGTTGTCACCTTTTGATCTCTCTGAATTTGCGTTAGGCTGTGTGGAGCCTTTAGGCATAATCTCACTAATCACATGAGATAAATAATCTCTCAAATTCATGAGGGAGGACATAGATTTGGTAGAGTCAGTTGAGGGTGAGGAGTGGGAAGCAGTGGCTTTTCCTTTTTCACGAGCATGGTGGGCCTCGGTTTTAACCTTTTTCTTGCATGGGAAGACTATACTGGTGAGTGGATAGGGGCAACTTGGACAATTTTATTAATAGGTGGAGGAGCAGGTAGAGACAAGTTAGGCCAGCCATGATGTTGGGAGACTACTGGGTGGAAAATATCTTTCCATCCATTGTTTACGGGGATTTCAAGTTGCAGTGAGACATGAGGAGGCATTGGGATACCAGGGACCTGTGGGGCTTAGAAGGAAGGACTTTCAGGCCTAGGTTGGACCACTCCTGATATGGATTTTATGAGAAGAATCAAATAGCTACAAATTATTAACAGGTTCTTAACACAAAATAATAGAGATACAGTAAGATTGGTTTTCTATTCAATAAGGAAACAAGCTGAAACTGTAAAATGCAACAGAAACAAGCTTGTTGGAAAGGTGGCAGCTTATCTCTGAGAAGAGATGTGATGGCTTCACTCATTTGCAAGAATATGATTACAATGAGGCTCTACAGAAATTTTAACAATAAAAAAGAATTCCAAAAACCCTAGACATCAAAAACCTAGCCCTAGGAGATGAAGTGCCAAAAGTCATGTGGGCCCCGTTTGGGTAAGTTAGTACATCAACTTCCCGGGGTCGTAACTTTTGCATATGATCTCCGTTTTAGGCGTATGATAGCCCATTGGAAAGGTATCATTGAGGAGATTAATTTTGGGTGAAATTCAAAAGGAATTTCCATATTTCTCCCCATTTTCCCAAAAAACATTGTTTAGGGCCTCAAAACGACTCTGAAAGTGAAAAAATGCTAAAAATAGTAAATTACCAAAATTGTGAGAAATATTTTGATCCAATTGGAAAAAGCGGGTGGCCACCGATATCCACCTGGATAAATACTCCCTCCTTAGAAAGAAATTGTATCCATTGCATTGATTCCCCCCATCAGATGAGGAAATTTCTGCTAAATTTGGCCTCAGGTGAGCCACTTTCCTTGGTGCAGGAGTTGCCTTACTTTGACGACTCGATAAAGATGGATCCTTTGCTGTCGAGTGCCCTTGATCTGTGTGTCCACAATATGATCACTGGAATTTTGTTTTATGTAGTCAGGATTGAGCTATGTTGGTGTCAGCTGTTCTGCTACTTTTGAGGTGTCCAATAATGGTGGGAAATAAGGGCAAAGGAGATCCATGTTGAACACTGGATGCAGGCCAAGGAAAGGAGGAATGTTGAGCTCAAAATAATTATCCCCCATGGTCTTGGTGATGGTGTGTGAACCATAACGGAGTGGGAAAATATTCTTATGGGGTCCTATAAGGCGTTCTTTCTACAAGTGCAACCAAACTTTGTCGCCCACCTGAAAATTATGTGGCACCCGATGTTGATCATGGCACTGCTTATACTTGTCATTGGACTTCTATAGGATATCTTGAACCTGTTTGCATATGTGTTGTATCCACTCAATGAACTAGGTGGCTTTGTTAGCTTTAGTTGGAGTAGGAGATGGGTCGGTCGAGGTGACCGCAAGGGGAAGTACAACATCTATGGGACCCAATGGTTGAAATCCCAACCCCACCTGAAAGGGGTTGTGGCTGGTTGCGCTATGTAGGGATTGGTTGTGGCTATGCTAGACATAGGGAAGGAACTCATCCCATGTCCGAGGGTGCTTTGAATTATATATGCGAAGGATATTCACAATCATTCTATTTACAACCTCATTTTGGCCATTTGTTTGGGGGTGGAAGTCCATGGATTTGGTGAGCTTGGTGTCTAGTAGTGACTGGAGGCTTGACCAGAATGTGCTAAGAAATTTACTTTCCTGATCTGAGAAAATTGTTTGTGGGATTCCAGAATGTACCCAGACTCGTTGAAAGAAGAGCTTGGTAGTGGCCTCTATTGTGATTCTCTTCTTGTAGGAAACTAGAATCACCATCTTAGAAAAACGATCAACAACCACAAAAACACAGTCATTTCCCCTCTTGCTGGATAGGAGGCCTGACATGTATTCCATTGATATGTATTCCCATGGCTTGTCAGGAGTAGGAAGAGGGGTGTACAAGCCCTATTTCTTAGTGGTCGGTTTGGCAATAGCGGAGGTAGTGTAGAACCTGATATACTTGTTGACCTCCTGTCGAAGTTTCAACCAGTAGAAATGTTTTTGTAGCATCACCACTGTCTTTTTGATGCCAAAGTGTCCTTCCACCTGGCTATAGTGGGCTTCCCAGATCAGCTTCACTCGCTCGCTTGATGGAACACAGGTATGGCCCAAATGACACAACAACCCATCTTGAAGATGGAAATTATTGACGACTGCGTTTTCACCCAACATTTGGTAGGTGGTGGTGAAGTCTGAGCCTGTCTCATAAAGTTGGGGCCATCCATATGTCTCATGGACACAAGAATCTAGCATCATGGTGAGTGCCACGACTGGCGGTATGCTGAGTCAATCAACGACGCGATTGGTGCTTCCTATTTTATACTTTATTTTGAGGTGGAATTGCTGCAAGTATGTGGACCACTTTTGATGGTGGTCATTCTGCAATTTTTCTTGTGTCTACATGAACTGTAGTGGCTTATGATCAGTGTGGATGACTATCTCCTTCCCAAGAATGTAATTTCTCTGCTTGTGGTAGGCTTTCACAATGGAGTACATTTCTTTGTCATAAGTAGGGTACTTATGGACAACATCTGATAGCGTCTCACTATGATAGGCCATGGGGTGGTCGTGTTGAGTGAGAACTACGCCCACAACATAGTCTAAAGCATCTGTCTCGATCTCAAAGGGCTGCTGCAGGTTTGGTAGTGAAAGTACTGGGGCTGAGCACAAGTGTTGCTTCAAATAATCGAACTCTTGTTGTTGAGACCATACCCACGCAAATTTATCCTTATCACCACCCCTGGTTATTTGGCTGAGGGCCCATGCAATATGGGAGAATCCCAACAAGAACCTGTGGTAGAAATTGACAATTCCCAAGAAGCTCTGAAGCTCAGTGAGTGTGGTTGGGGCTAGCCAGTCACGGATGACTTGGATCTTGGATGGATCCACATGTACACCACAATGATCAATGATGTAGCCCGGTTAATGGACCCTGTTCATGCCGAAAGAGAATTTTTCCAAGTTGGTGTATAACTTGTGCTTATGTAGGGTGTGCAGAACCTGTTGAATATGCTGCAAGTGTTCAGCCCAAGTCTTGCTGTAAATGAGAATGTCATCCAGATACACCACTAAAAAGGTATTGGTGAATGGTCACATGATATCATCCATCATCCTCATGAAGGTGGCTGTATCATTTTTTAAACCAAAGGGCATGACCAACCATTCAAAAAGGCCTTCCTTTGACTTGAAGGCGGTCTTCCATACATCTCTCTGTTCTATCGGGACTTGGTGGTAGCTAAAATTCAGATAAATATTACTAAAGTATTTTTCCCCCATGAGTTGATCAAGAAGGTCGTCGATTCATGGAATTAGGTACCATTTTCTAATTGTGATTTTATTCAAAGCCTGGTAATCAATGTAGAGTTGCCAGGTTCCACATTTCTTCTGTACCAGCATGATTGGGCTCTCACAAGGTGATGATATGGGATGGATGTGCCGCTTGTGGAGAAGTTCTTGGATCTATTGCTTGATCTCCTCATTCTCTAATAGAGAGCGGCGATAGACTGGACCATTGGGAAGTGGTGCGTTGGGGATCAGATCGATGGGGTGATTGACCTAGCAGTGCAGAGGTACCTCGGTAGGTGAGGAGAAGATATCCGAGTATTCTCCCATGACCTTATCTACTTTCTTTTGCTATGTGGAGAGGTCATCCGCAGAGACCCTAGATGTGGATGTGATCTTTCACTTATTCTGAGAGTGAATCATGAAGAAGACAAACTTCCCCATCTAAGGGATGACCTTCCTGCATTTCTTAGTAGATATCAAGGAAATAACACTAGGTAGGACTGCCTCGGGCATCCTGTACAATCTCATGTTCAAAGTAATAATAACACTATGAGGCCTAGACTCATATACAACATGATGTTTCCATAAATAAGGTTGGACCAAAAGAACATCAAAAACTTCAAGAGGATAAACGTCACACAATACCTTGTCTTTGAAGGGCTTGATGTCATATGACAGTCGACATTGTTGGCTGATGCGGAGATCGCTTCCTTGGTAGAGCCATCCAATGGTGTATGGTTGTGGGTGTGGCGTTGTCGACAGGGCCAACTGCTTGATGACCTCTATTTAGATGAAGTTCTTCTGGCTACCGCTATCAAAGTTGAAGTATAGTGGGGTGCCTTTTACCCACATCTGTGAATGGAAGAGGCGCTATCCTTCTTCTGGATCGTCTGGTTCACCAGGCTAGAGCTTAGAGGTAGAAACAGTGGCACTGGGTTCCGCGTCAATGATATGTCTTCCTCTTTTTGGTTCTGGCTTAGAGTCAGAACCCACATCTGATTCAAAGGCTTTTAGTTTGGCCACCAATGACTGCTTTGAGCGACAGTCAGCAGTGTTATGCCAAGGGCTCTTATGGAAGTTGCACCACTTCCCGATATCTTTCTTTGTATTTCCGGTGTCCTTCCTTGCTTGTGACTTGGACTGGTTGTCTTGATACAGTCTATCTTTTCTCTATCCTTTGTTCTATGGGTTGGGGCCGCCCTTTTCTGGCTTTTTTTGTGAGGGGTTCCCAGGCCCAAATTGCCACGTCATTCTTTTGAGCTTCTACTCAATTTTTACGACATATCGGTAGGCCACACCCAAGGATGAGATGTCCAAAAATTCCATTTCTGTCTGGATGTATCTATGAATATCACCCCGATACTTGAGCACCAGATGCCACTTTAAATATTTGATACCCAATTTGGTGAGCAAGGTATGAAAGATATTTGTGAAATCTGGCACTGCTTGGTCTCTTTCTTGCCGCAGTGTGATCCATTTGGTATACAAGTTGTCATAACTTCCAACATGGTAGTATTGTTCCTTAATAGAATCCCTGAAGGATTCCCAGGAAGCTATGACTGTAAATAATGAGGGTTCCTCTGTTTCCTTTTTCTCACAAAAATTTTCCCACCAATCTTTGACATGGGGAACGACTTTGAGGAACGCAAAAGTAATCTTTTCTCTATTCGAAAAGTTATGGAAAAAAAATACCCTTCTAGCAGATTCAACCACTTGTCTACAATATTTGCATCTATATGACCTTCAAATATAGGAATATCGAATTTTATTTGTACCTTGAAGGGGGCGGTGCCTTTGCTCGAAGAAGATGGGTCGCCTATTGGTATCTGCCAAAGAATTTGCATGAAACTATCCATCATCTCGTTCCTTTGTTGCGTGAAGGATTCTTCAATCAACAATTTGAAAGGATATGTGAGGGATTGTATTGAGTGAAAAGTGTTAAAATAAGGGGGAAAATATCATGATTATTTCTCATAGACATCAAATAATAAACTATATCGTAAACCAAAATAATATATCACTGTAATTCATTTGTGTGCGATCTCTTTAACAATTATAATACACAATTTATATTAACTCTAATTAAATTTTAAGAACATGGAGTGGATAGTGAATATGGGAAAGAGAGGGGAATTGTAATGTGTGAAAAGTGAAATAATGGTAGGGAAAAGAGCGAATACTGTTAAAAAAACCAATTAAGTAATCCACACAAATAGCTATGTATTCAATACAACTATTCCAACACCAATTAAACAATTATTGTGACCAATTAAACAATTACTATGTGTTAAAACTTGTTCACTGTTCCACATCCAATTTATTTAAAAATTTTCAATTAACACAGTGTATAATCATGCTCAGAATTGTCATGACTTCCACCCATCTTGTTAAAAGAATTCAGTTTCTTTTCATTTCCTTCCCTTTTATATTTAAAACAAAATCCAAAGGAACACACAGTCATATTGCTTCAACTCTTTTCAACATATAAAAATATCAAAAACTGCCCATAATTGTAATTTCTTAAATCAAACATAGACACATGTCTTTCCTGAGTTGAACAGACTCTTTTAAAACATGCCCGATTCCATTCTTTTTACAATATTAACAATTAAATTTGTAATGAAACCATACTAAAAAAACCCCGTGGTTCATCTCTGATCATGCAATAAAAAAATTGATGCACAATGTCTCTATAACTATACACAATAGACAACCAAGTCACAGTCATCAACTCTTCAACCTGCAATAATCCTGATTGGGACAAATTAAACACACAACAACCACCAAATTCAATTTATACCACACTGTAGGGACACACATACCAACGCATAATGAAAAGGGGCATCTCTATGATTGTACATTACCGTTTACTCCCAATCAATCAATTTATAACCATGCTGAGTTATCGATTCAACTGACACAACAAAAGGAGGAAGTGACTGTATACCAATTATCATTTCCAATTACAACTCTCCAACAACCCAATCAAACAGAGACGAGTCAATAATCAAGCCACTATCAATACTACTCAACAAACTTATGATATTCAACATGATACCCAACAACGTGCGACTGGTTGAGTTTATCAAAATCGGGTGTAACCAATGAACATAAGAAATAATCAAGGGTTCACTTAGTCACCAAACACAGGGAGACTGGAGGTTGACCATTTCAACAATAGGTGAGAACCTTCGAGACAAGAACGGTGGAACCACAAGCCTTATAACCCTTATCTTTGTAAAATAGGGTGACAGTTCAACACTAGGTAGAGTAGGCCATGATGGAGAGGAGCAACGATTTCTCACTGGAGAGTAATCAAGATCAAGAATGCGCATAGTCATAACCCTCGTGCCAGCTGAACCACCTATAACAATGTCGATGGAAATGTAGACCCCAGGTACTACCAAAAACACTAAAGCATACTTCTTGGCATAATGACCACCCCATAACCAACTATGTTGATGTCAATACCACAAAATAAGTCCACAACCAGGTGAACAAAATATACAGTGACCAAAAAAGTGGTTTGAAACATACACAACAACCCCACAACACCAAATACAATTAGGTGTGGTTACCATTAATTGTGAGGAGGCAGATAGCAAGGATAAACAGAGTGAAACCCTCCAACAAAATACCCATAAATACAACAAAGAGCCATCACAGTTTCCACCACATAGAACAACCAATGAAATCACAACTTCAATCATCGATTTTTCCATTTGCAACAAATAACACACACAATCATTCCAGAGAAAACACCATGCATTTACACAGTTTCTAATATCAAGAAAACATCTAGACCAACACATTACCAAGCCAACGTTCACTTCATACACAGAGCAAATTTATGGATGGGCGAAAAGAACCAGACCTGTAACCAATGGCTTTGAAAATGCGAGTTGGTCGAGCAGTTCCCTCTATGCCTGAATCTTGGAGCTTAACCACAGCAAAACCAAATGACAATAACCATGCTAGAGCAATGACCCAGTGTGAGAAGTATAGAGTGACTTGCATTTACTACACGTTGCTTCCATCCTCCACTCCATTCAATTTCGTAGTACACGCCAGGCATCCAAAACCATACCATTAATTCCATGCATCGAAACTTGCACATATTGCTTGCCAATTGTGCCACCCTAATCTATATTAACCATTGCCAAAACCATACTATAACATATATCAAATGCGCCCAATATAACTCAATATAAATCATATAGCCACTAACATTGCTAGTTAGGACTAACATTAATTCCTTTTAATTTCATTTGCACATAGTATAGTATAGTTCCCTTTCTTGGATTTTTTTCATATTTCTCTTGTCTCTTGTTGTTACTAACATGTGTCTTGTTCAGGTGTAACAAGTAATGAATCATGGTGAAAATAGAAATGTAATAACAATAAATATAATCCATTCATAACATGGAATTTTAGAGCTTAGACTAACATAATCAACACATCAAATGCATTATCCATTTGCCATTATGTTGCCAAAAAAACCAATACTTCATCATCAATCATGTAGAACCCTATAAGAAACATCGAAACAACATCATAAAATGTGTGAACACTATCTCTAAGCTTCCAGTATACAAGGGGGTCCCACCTACTAGTATTATATATCATTATCTTAGTTTTAAATAATAGCCTTTAGCAATACTTTGCTAGCAAAATCCTCGTTGCGATTTTTATCGTCAACAATGACATGTGGCGCTTGTACCACTTTGAAATGTGACACTCATTTCCTCCATGAAACCTTATCCATTTATGTCAAATCTATGTGTCATGTCGCACTACTCACGTCATGACACGTGGACCATCCATGTGGGGCATGGCATGGATGTACATGTCATCATAGTGCCCAAGGTTCACCCAACAAGGTGTTGACACTTTTCCACCTCCTATTCATTGAATGATGTCATTTGACATCCTCTCGGATCCATAGGGAATCGATCATTGACCCTTTTGTAAGGCCTATTTCTCAAAACCTCTTAGGGGTTCGAGATTTGAAGTACAATTGACATCTTGGGGCATGTGGCCCTATCTGTTCATTCCATCTAGCATGACATGTAGCACTCATATCACCCAACATGTGGCACCCATTTTCTCCATGGACCTTTATCCAAATGTGCCAAAATGACATGACATGTGGCACCACCCTTGTGTGACACGTGGACCTCCCATGTAATGACACGTGGGACTTTCATCGATTGACATATCACCATTGGACATTGGATGTCGAGAATTTCCCAGGATAGTGTAAACCTCAAAAAAAAATGATCCTCGAGATTATGATGGGATTAACTAAACTAATGCCAACCATTGTGAGCTGATTAATTAGGTTAATCTCAAGATTATGACTCCATGATATCGATGGCTAAAATCTCACGTAGGTATATTCGAAGGATACCATGGCTTCTTTCATAGTCTCAACATAGTAATGAATTTAAGGGTTGGACGGTGGAGAGTATCTTGTCGATAAATAGATTGACGATCCTCGTTGCTGCAGATCTTTCTCCTCGATGAGTCTTTGTATGTTGGGGACATGTAATATGTCCCAAGGGTCTGACCCCAAGATATGTTAGGTCAATGTGAGAGTCCATCCACAAAACAACATGTGGAGAGCGAGGTTCCAACCTGCTCCAAATTTCATGGTAGCCCACAACCAGATTTAGGCTTAGTTAGAGGGGAATCTATCACTAGATTGGATCCATATTCTAGATCGATGGTCGGTATTACACCACCCTAATGAACCATTCTAAATATTATACGATGATCATGAGGGAGAAACCCCTTCTACCTGAGATACGTTTGACTTTTCTCCACCATGATCTACGGTGGAGGTCAATCCATCATGTGGGATATAAAAGGACATGTGTCACCACTAGGTAATCACGGGAATCATACCATGACCATTTATTGGTCTCCTACACACTAATACTATCCTCGGTCCATCATTTGGGGATTACAAGGGTATTAATTATGTTAATCCCTTTGGATTACGATTCTCAACGATATATGAACAAGATCTCTCATTTGGTATATCTGACAACTTAGATTCAAGGCTCTAACCAAAGGCCTTCACGCCCAAATGGGTCCATAATTCACACATAGGATTGAAGAGACATGTCCCTATCATGACACGTACTAACACATGGCCATGCCATTGTTTTCCACCTGGAATGACACGTCACGTTGGCATCGTTTTACCTATCTGCATGCTTACACTTATAACTAAAGGAATGGAACTAGAGGCTAAAACCTTGGTCCCCAGACATCGAATATCGAGAATTCCAAAGGATTTTGGACTTAGAAATATTCCAGGGCCCAACACTCTGATGCCCCGGGTCATGAAACTCCCTCTTGGGATTTTAAGAATATCTATGACTGAGATCTCTCAACTGGTAGTTTCAACAGTTGAAAATCCAAGGTAGTGATACAAAGGCTCTTTCCTGACAAGTATCACACTCAACTCATCTGTGAACCGGGAGCTCACAAGTGTCACCCCTATGACACCCTGGATTCCACATTGGCACAATACGTCTTAAATGACGTCTCTCTCTCTCTCTCTCCTATGCTTGTGTAATGAGAGCATGGAACGAGGTTGGAACCTTGCTCCGTGGATATCGACATATTGAGACTTCTCAATGCAACCCTGTAGGTAAAATTGCGGATATCCCAAGATCCAATGATATCCTCATGGTTGAGATCAAAAGTAGAGGTTTTATCCACTTTCATATCCAACGACCGCTAAGTCTCTTCCATTCAAATAGGGAATTTTGAAAGTTTATGGACTGCTCTTGAGTTTTAATACTATCGTATATATTCCATGGAGATACCTATAGGGATTTCATTGAGTGAAGGATTTATTTGAAACTGGATTGCCCCACCAACAATTTCATTGAGGGTACTAGTATTCCTAATTCCATACTTTGCAACATATTAAAATTCCATCCAACGCCAGGGGTTTATTCCAACTACACTGGGATAGTTATCACTGAATGAGGATTATAGGATATAGCCATCGGTTCGGTTCCACCATTATTCAATGTTTAAAGACTTGCCAATAAAACCAATATTAATACCATAAATAAGACATGCACATTCATAGTACAGACATGAGTATCCAATCCAATCATTTTAATTTCATATAACACATAGTATGAGGGCTACTTATCTGTTCAATAGTGATGTTATCTAGCCAACTGACTATGGGTGTTCTCATTTCCACTCAACCATAGGCTTTGGTCGTGTAGTAACTTTGGTAGCAGACCATCCCCATGCCAAGCCGTGATACCACCAGGGTAACTCTCTACACATTTTCTCTCTATTGTAACAACAAATCCCATTCTTAGGGTATTCTCCTTAGACCCAAGAAATCAGAGATCCCTTCTCTCTACCTCTCATGTCCTTCTCTTGCATACATCCCTTTATTTTATCCCTTTCTATTCATGTATCCCCTTCACATGGTAACCCCCTCGTAAAGGTTCTCGATCTGTCCCCTTTTATTCTATCCAAAGGAACTCGAGTCAATTTTGATATTCAGGAATGGTACTCTGTGGTACCTTTGGATGATATTTTTATACTGTTCCAGCCAACCTTCTATTCTTTCATTCAATTGAGTGTTTGGGTTTTCAACCATCAACCTCCCCCATTAGTTGATTTGTCTTGAAGTCTGGGATGAGGGAATTAATCTAAGCAAGGCTTGAGGTCCTTTAGTTTAATAGGGTCTCCTCTCATTTCTCTAGTGGTATCATGGACAATACTTTTAATTCTTGGTTGGAATTCTTATTCAAACAATAACATAATTACATTGTCCATATGCCATGGCATGGAAAATCACTAATTATGATTAATTACATATTGAAGGGAACATGAGTGTTACATGGAATCATTCACAACATGTTATACAGATGAAGCTAAGAAGGAGTCATGTGAAAAAAATTCAAAATAAATAGATTTCATTTTGAGTGGCCTATCAAATTATGAGACTGTCAAGGTAATGAAGTGTACATCAACTAAACATATTTTGGAAAAACTAAAAAATTGATCCATATTTATGAGAGGAAAGAAAAGAATAATAGACTGAATGCAATAACATAGAGATACTATGAAGAAAAACATATATCCAGTGAACAGTAACTTCTATTGAATAAATAAAATAGGCTAAAACTGTAAAACTGTATAATTGAAAACAACTTGCTCAAATCGTGGTATCTATCTTTGAGAAGAGATGCGTCTTCTACATGCATTCGTCTAAGTAGAATAATTACAATGAGGATCCTGAGGCCTTTTTAATATTAATCATAAATTCCAAAACCACAGACATCCAAAAAACTAACCTTAGGAGATGAAACACCAAAAGTGATGTGGGCTCCAATGCATAAGTTGTTATCTCAACTTCCCAGGGTCATAATTGTTTCATACGACCTCCGTTTTAGGTGCATGATAGCCCGTTGGAAAGGAATTTTCGAGAAATACAAAGTATGCCATAAAAATATGACTTTTTATATAGTTTGACTGGGACAAGACATAAAACATTGTTTACGGCCCCAAAACATCCCTAGAAGTACATAAATATGTGCTGACATGGAAACATCCAAAACAAGTCAGTTGGATTAGGTGGGAGGCCACCAATATCCACCTAGAAGATGTGTAGAGCTTCAGACAACCTTGAAAGTGTAGAACCCACAATTACAAAGAATTACAGAAGAACATGTTGAACTAAAAACTATCAAGAGGATCCAGTTGGAACAGTTGGGTGGCCACTAATATCCAGTTGGATCATTCCTCCCTCCTTAGAAATAAATGGTCTCAAATGCATTGAGTGCCCCCTTTAGGTGAGGAAAATTCTACTGAATTTGGCCCTTGGTGAGCCACTTTCCTTGGTGTAGGAGCTGTCCTACCTTGAAAACCTGATAAAGATGGATCCTCTGCTAGCAAGTGCCCTTAACCTGTGTGTCCACTATTTGATTAGTGGATTCCTGTTCCATGCAGTGAAGGTTGAGCTATATTGGTGTCAAATTTTCTACGATCTCTAAGGTATCCAAAAATGGTGGAAAATATGGCCGAAGGAGGTCCACATTGAACATTGGGTGCAAGCCAAGGAAGGGTGGAGTGTTAAGCTCAAAAGCATTGCTACCCACAACCTTGGTGATAGTGTAAGGCCAATAGAGAAGTGGGAAGAGATTTTGATGGGGCCCTGTAAGGTTCTCTTTCTACAAATGTAACCATACCTTGTCTCCCACCTAAGACTTGTGCAGTACCAGGTGTTGATCATGGCATTTCTTGTAATTAGCATTGAATTTCTACAAAATCTCATGGACCTATTGGCGGATGTGCAGAATACACTCAATGAATCTGGTGGCTTTGTCGGCCTCAGAATGAACATGGGAAGATTCTTCCTGTGTTGTTGCAAGAGGTAGTGCAACATAAACAGAACCTAAGGGTTGGAATCCCAGCCCCACCTGAAATGGGCTATGGTCGATGGAGCTATGGAGAGCCCTATTGTAGCTGTTTTGAACACAGTGAAGACTCTCATCCCATGTATGTGGATTCTTATATTTGTACATGCACAAGATGTGCAGAATCATTAGATTGACGACCTCTGTTTGACCATCGGTTTGGGGGTGGAAATAATTGAATTTAGTGATCTTGGTGTCCAACAATTACCATAGATTCAACCAAAATGTTCTGAGGAAACTGTTTTCCTGATCTAAGGTGATGGTGTGTGGTATCCAAAAATTGATCCACACCTGTTTGAAGAAGATCTTGGTAGTATCTACTAATGTGATTCTCTTCTTGTAGGCTGTGATAATGGCCATCTTCGAAAACTGATCAACCAACCCAAAAGAGTTGGTGAAGGGTCTCAATACATCATCCATCAATCTTATGAAAGTTGTTGGTGCATTTGTTAAGACAAAGGGAATGACCAACCATTCCAAGAGACCTTCGTTAGATTTGAAAGTTGTCTTCCATACATCAGTTGGTTTGATGGGAACCTGGTGGTAGCCAGACTTTAGGTCAATCTTGCTGAATAACTTTACCCCCTTGAGTTGGTCAATAAGGTCATCAATTCGGGGAATTGGGTATTGGTTCTTAACTGTGATTTTATTTAATGCTCTTTAATCAATGAAAATCCACCAAGTCCCGTATTTCTTTTGCACTAGCACAATCAGGCTTCCTCAAGGGGAGGAGCTGGGTCAGATGTGCCCCTTTTGAAGAAACTCTTGTATATGCTGCTTGATTTCATCATTTTCCATCAACGAGCGATGATAGATTGGTCCATTAGGAAGTGGTGCACCGAGGGTTAGATCAATTGGATGCTTGATTTGACAATGCATTGGTACCCTGGTGGGTGAGGAGAAAATGTCTCTGTATTCTTCCATGATCCCTTCCAATTTCTTCTGCTACAAAGAGAGGCTCTATGTATAGCTCATGTATGTGACAATGACCTTCTGCT
>JASDQU010306971.1:10244-20495 GCA_032191745.1 Picea mariana | reverse complement strand
TCCCCCTTAAGAAGAAGGGTATTCTTCAGCAGCATCATGCGAGAGAGAGAGAGGACATCATCATCAACAACATCAAGTGGGAGGACAACATCATCAATATCATCTTGGCTGGCGTATCTATAAATCATTGGAAGTTTTATTCATCGGAAACATCATCATTCTTAAAGGAATGCCATCATCATCTGCATCAATATGTATTAGTATAAAAACTGATACATCATCATCATCACAGCACAAGGCTGGCTCATCACAATACAAGACTGGTTTAATGTCACAACTGTCAAGTTGGAAGCTTAGTACTTGTCTCATCTCATTGTCTTGATTTACATCATAGAACTCAAGATGGAAGCAATATACTCGTCCTGCTTTACATCACAACCATCAAGTTGGAAGCAGGATACTAGATTGTCTTTACGTCACAACTATCTAGCCAAAAGCTCAGTACTAGTCTCATCATATCATCTTGCTTTATGTTTGACAGCTTGGTCAGAAGCAAGGATCATCTCTTCTTGCTTTACGTCTGACAACTCGGTCAGAAGCAAGGACCATCTCTTCTTTCTTTACGTCTGAAAACTAGGTCAGAAGCAAGGAACAAATCTCATCTTGCTTTACATCTGACAACTCGGTTAGAAGCAAGGAACATCTTGCTTTATGTCTAACAGCTAGGTCAAAAGCAAGGAACACATCTCATCTTGCTTTACGTCTGACAACTCGGTCATAAGCAAGGAACATCTTTCTTTACATCTAACAGCTAGGTCAGAAGCAAGGAACACATCTCATCTTGTTTTACGTCTAATAGCTAGGTCAGAAGCAAGGAACACATCTCATCTTGCTTTACGTTTGAAAACTCGGTCAGAAGCAAGGAACATCTTGCTTTACATATAAAAGCTAGGTCAGAAGCAAGGAACACATCTCATCTTGCTTTACGTTTTAACCCTCGGTCAGAAGAAATGAACATCTTGCTTTACATATGACAGCTAGGTCAGAAGCAAGGAACACATCTCATCTTGCTTTACGTTTGACAACTCGGTCAGAAGCAAGGAACATCACATCTACTCCCCCTTTCGAGGAAGGTCCTTTCAGACTAAGCCAAGATTATCTTGGAAGCACTCAAACTTTACATGAGATAGAGGCTTGGTCAACACGTTAGCAACCTTCTCATCCATGCTAATGTACTGGAGCTTCAAGGCTCCTCTCTGTACCATGTCGCAGATGTAATGATAGCGGATACTTATGTGCTTTGACCTGTTGTGGAATACAGGATTCTCGGTCATCTTTATGCAACTCTAGTTGTCACATAGAATCATGGTTCCTCTCATCTCTAAGTCAAATAGGTCGATCAACAACTTTTGAAGCCATATAGCTTCGCAGCTAGCAGAACATGCAACAATGTATTCCGCTTCTGCTATGCTAAGAGCAATGCTATATTGTTTCCTACTCTGCCACGAGATCATACCTGATCCCAAACTGAAACAACATCCTGAAGTGATTTTCCTGTCAGAAACACTTCCTACCCAATCTGCATCAATATATCCACTCAATGTGAAATCATGATCTCCATCATAGATGAGACCATAATCTATTGTACCTTTAAGGTACCTGATCACATGTTTTGCAACCACTAGGTGAACACATCTGGGTTCTACCAGAAACTGACTCAGGGTGTTCACGGAAAAACAAATGTCTAGTTTGGTGTTCATCAGGTACATCAGCGATCCAATAATCTGTCTGTACAGTGTGGTATCAATCAAATCTGATGAAGTATCAACCAACAACTTCAACTTCGCTTCCATGGGTGTATTCATGGGTTTGCATTCAAGCATGTCGAATCTCTTCAAGATTTCGACTGTGTACTTCCGTTGGTTAAGGAAGATCCTCTCAGGACTCTACCATACCTCAAGACCTAAGAATTAATGCATTAGGCCGAGGTATTTCATTTCAAATTCTGAGGCAAGTCTCTTTTTACATTCAACGATGAGCTTTTCTTCTCCAGTTAAGAATAAGTCATCCACATATAGCAGTAAGATTACTAGCTCATTATCCATAATTTTGAAGTAGAGATTTGAGTCTTCTTTACTCTTGGTAAAGCCTAAGCTCATCAAGAAATTGTCTATATGGCCATACCAAGCTCTGGGAGCTTGCTTCAGTCCGTATAAGGATTTCTTCAATCTGTAGACATGAGACTTCCTGTCTTCAACCTCAAATCCTTGAGGTTGATCTATATACACTTCCTCTTCAATGACACCATTTAGGAAAGCTGTCTTCACGTCCATCTGGTGCAACTTCCACTTCATCTTAGCTGCAAGAGCTATGATGGTCCTGATCGAAGTGTATCCAGCCACATGAGAGAATGTCTCTTCATAGTCANTCAATACTTCCATCAGTAGCATGTTTTATTTTGAAGAGCCATCTGGAGGATACCACATCTTTATTCTTCAGTCTGGGAACTATTTCTCATACTTTGTTCTTCATTATGGATTGGTATTCCTCTGTCATGGAATCTTCCCATTCTTTTCTTTGAATGTCTTATTCAAAAAAGGTAGGCTCCTCTTCTAGGAGGTCACACATCAAAGCCGTATAACTGGAGAATGGTTTTGGTCTTTTCACCTGTCTCGTGGTTCCTTGGGGAACACCATACTTCTCTCCATCTTGAATAAGCTATCTAGCCCAAGATGGATTTCTTTTATGGAGGATCATCATTTGAGGAGGTTCTTGCACTTCTACTATATCATGGTCTTCTAGAAGTTCCTCATCAGGGCAAGTTATGACTTCCCTCACTGGTTCTACAGCTCTGGGAACCTCCCTCATTGTAGTATTGGGGGTTATGGGTTCCTCTTCATGTACCTCTTCAAGCTGGCAAATTTTAGATTTCTTGAGCGCTGCATCTTCATCAAAGGTCACATCCCTACTGATCTCAATGTGATGTTGACCTGGTATATAGATCCTGAAGGCCTTGGAGACCTCACAGTATCCCACAAATATTCCCTTCTTTCCTGAAGGGTCCAACTCGTTTCTCTTTTCTTTAGGTATATGAATAAAAACTGGACAGCCAAATATTTTGAGATGGCTTACCTATGGCTTCTTTTCGATGAACATCTCTTTCAGTGTCTTGAGCCCAAGTGCACTATGGGATAGTCAGTTCTGCACATAAACAACTGCCATCGCTACTTCTTCCCATAAGCACATCAGAAGATCTTGATCATGGATCATAGTCTTCACAGCTTCCAGTATGGTTCTATTCTTCCATTCAGCTACACCGTTTTGTTGTGGATTATAGGAAGTAGTGAGTTCCCTCTTGATTCCAACATCTTTGCAGAAGTTCACAAACTCTTTTGAGGTATATTCTCCTCCATTATCTGACCTGAGTATCTTGATCATTCTTTCAGAAAGGTTCTCTATCAAGGCATTGAATTCCTTTAACTTATTGAACACTTCATCTTTAGTCTTCAAGAAATATTTCCAGGTTTTACGAGAGTAATCATCAATGAATGATACATAATATACATACCCACTAATGGAGGATGATGGCATTGGGCCACACACATCTGAATGGATGAGTTCTAGGACTCCTTCTGTCTTGCTATCCCACTTCAGAAAAGGGTTCTTGATATTCTTCCCTTGTGCACGTCCATTGCATACGCCTTTATGGTCACCTTTGAGTTCTGGTAAACCTATGACCGCTTTGCATATGTATGGTAGTTCCTTGTAGTTGATGTGGGCTAATCCTCTATGCCAAAGTTCACATGATTTTTCAATGGCATGGGTCATAGTAGCCTCTGAGTGACCCTTTAATTTATGCAAGCCATTTTCTTCATTGCCAGTGAGGATTGCTTCATTTAAGGTTTCTCCCTTAGCCCACATAAGGACTTCTCCATCTATAAAGGTAACTCTGAAGCCTTCATTCTCTAAAGCATAAATGGAGAGTAGGTTCTTCTTCAAGCCTGGTACATATAGTACATCCTTCATTTTTAGTGAATTCCCTAAATTCAGTTTATGGTTTGATTCTCCCACTCCCTTGATGGGATACTGATAATCATCACTAAGTGTCACTTTCTAAGAAAACTTCTTCTCTGAGATACAAGAGAGAATATTTCTTTGTCCCATCATGTTCTTGTATGCACCACTATAAATGAGCCAAGAGTCCTCTCCAGGTGTTACAGATCCTGAGAGGGCTGAGACCAACACAGGGTCTTTGATCTCCTCTCTCATCATCTTTGTGGGTGGATCTTCATCTTCGGCTACATGGGCATGAAGCCTCTTTTGTTTTCTCTTGTATTCTTCTCATCTGGATGGACAAAACTTTGCAATGTGTCCCATCTTGTCACAATGACAACATTGTATAGATGAATAGTCTCTTTCCTTTCGTTGTCCTTTCTTCTAAAATCTCCTTGGATGAGATTCTTTATGATTGAATTTATTTGATTATTGAGGCTCTTTATGAGTCTCCTTTTAGAAGTAGGGTTTCTTCCTTCCTCCTTTGGTGTGAGTAGCTAGGGGTTGATCATCATCCTTATCTAGTAACGCTTCCCAATTCGCTACTCTTGTTTCTTCTTGGATGCATTCTTCCCATAGGTTGTCAAACTTCAGTCTCTCATTTCTGGCACATATTGTCTGGATGAAAGAATCCCAAGGTCTTGTGAGACCATTTAGGGACATCATTATAAGTTCGTCTTCGTCTATGGTATATCCAATAGCTTCTAGATGTTCTTTGAATTCTAAGATTCTCGAGAAATATTCCTGAATCATTTCTCCTTTCTGCATCCTTGTATTCTTCAGTTGGGTTCTAAGATTCATCTTCCAGTTTATGTTCTTTACTTCATATAATCTAGTCAAGGCATCAAACATTTCTTTCAGGGTCTTCTTAGATGACACATAAGGGATCAGATGATCTTTGATTGAATCTGCAATGATTCTTTTGGCCCTTATTGTGTCCTTTTGATGCTTTGCCTTTTCTGCAGCATCTTCGGGTTCTGGTAATTCTTCCTTGACAAATCTTGCTAGGTCCTTCTCTTCAAGAATGAGGCCAATCCTATACTTCCAGGCATGGAAGTTTTCCACTCCTTCTAACTTGTCAACAAGCTTAATGCTTGCAGACATCTTTACTTGGAGCTAGGAAAATGACTGAAAAATGAAAGTGCTCAAAATAAAAAACTGAACTTACCAGGAGATGCGCTTGGCTGAGGTGAGCTGCTTGGTGTATTTGGATCTGAGAAAATCCAACTTTTTCCCCTTCAAATCTGATCTATGGATTTCGGGACTGGTGCTTCTGGTACCTCTGGTACTCTGGTACTTTTGGTACCTCTGGTACTGGTTTTCTGGTACTTTCTGGTACTTTGTGAAACTAGGGTTTCACTTTTCGGGAGATCCAACCATTGAAAAGGTGTGCTGATGATGTGAACTTGATCCTTAGGGGAGGGCACAACTTCCTAGATAGTTTTAGGGATGAAAAGATTCAGTTTTGAAAAACCCTAATTTGCAGGTACTGCAATAGTGACATTTTTCTCTTACGAAAGATGCTTCCTTTAGCTTGGCTCTGATACCATGTTAATGTTTAAGCCATTATTATAGATGTTTGTATTTCATCAGATAACAATAACATAATCCAAGATCACTGAGAAATACACAATCACAAGAGACACAACATTTATCCTGGGAAACCCTCCAGGGGAAGAAAACCCAACAAAACTTCCTTAATATAAATAGCCAATACAATGCCAAGAGATCTCTATGCTAAAACAGAAAGTCCTTCTCCAAGATATGCGCCACTCTCTCTCTCCTTTGCCGGTAATAGATCAGAACTTGTCTCTCAAACTGAGCAAGTGAGTTATGTCCAAGTGAGGCACTATCCTCCTTTATTTATACAAGTCTGGCACATGTGAAGTGTCTCTTCACTAGCAGGGATGACTTCTCAAACTGGGTGGGTAAACCCACCTTTATTATATTTCTGGGTCTCATAAATAACTGATGGGGCCGACTTCTTATTCTGCCTATTACAATTGTCTTTTGACCAATCCGCAAAAGGGGATTTGGTCCTATTACAATAACCGACATGATCAATCCACAATGGGGATTGATACTATGAATAATATATCAATAATAATAAGAATACTCTTTGCAGTTACATTATTTCAACACCGATTACGAGGCCCATTTTATGGAATTGCTTCGGTATGCTCCACATATTAATATCGAGAAAATTAAGGACAACAGGTTCTTGTTCGACCTTAATGTCAACATATGTTCAAAGGTTAGGATTTTGATGCCTCAAACCTTGCATGATGTTGTCTAGAAGGCCCTCATAGTAGAGGAGGAGCTTATCAGTGGGAGTCAGAGTAGGACTCCAATGAGACCAGTAGGGTAGGTATCATCTGGTGCACAACAGCATCAGACACCAACAAGAGATACGCTAGGATATCGTGGCTTCTAGAGAGGATACACTTTCACTACACCTCGACGACCAGTGCCTCTTCAACAAACTCCTTATCAAGGACCAAAACAATAGTTTAGGCTTGTTCAGAAGAATAGACCAAGATTCCAGGTCGGTGGGCCGTCAGCTTCTACTTCGGGTACCAGGGGTACTACACCGAAGAAGGGGTGTTGGAATTGTGGGGAGCCACACTACCAGCGTGAATGCCCAGTGGAGAGGACTAGGGGATCTAGATCAGCTGGACCCACTACCATGGGAGATTTGGGCAAGGCCCATTGGATTCATGTAGCAGTGAATAACCGCCAGGCAGAGCACCAGTCGAATGTGCTCGAGACATCATGTACCATTGTTGACTAGACCCTTAGTATTTTGATAGATCCTGGTGCTATCGAGAGTTTCATTTCAGGTGCAATGCTAAAGAGGATTAAGGTAAAGGAAGTCGAACAGGATGAGTTTATCTTTGTAGAGATGGATTCAAGAGCAAAACATAAGGTTGGAGGAAAGGTTATGGGTTGTACCCTTAACCTGGGAGAGTTTGTCACCAGGGCCAACCTATACATCACGATCTTAGGATATTATGATGTTGTGATTGGTATGGATTGGTTGGAATCACATGAGGTGATACTCAACTGTAAGATGAAATGGTTGAGCTTGGTTGATGATGAGGAATAGAGAAGCATGATTGTAGGTCGGAACCAGGGAGTTTCCTTGAGGTTCATCTCTTCCTTGAAGATATCGAAGAGCATGCGCAAAGGTTTTAAGCTTTATGCAATCTTTACGTTAAACGAAAAGGGAGTGGTAGAAGGTATAGAACAACTTCCAGTGGTGAAAGAGTTTGTGGACGTCTTCCCGGAGGAGTTAACTGGGATGCCGCCGAAGAGGGAATTGGAGTTTACCATAGACCTAAAACTAGGGATTGAACTGATAGCAAGAACACCTTATCGAATGTTGACTCTGGAGTTACAGGAGTTGAGAATGCAACTAAAGGATTTGCTGGACCTGGGACTGATACATCCTAGTGTGTCACTGTTGGGTGCGCTTGTTATCTTCATATGAAAGAAGCATGGGTCGTGGAGACTCTGCATTGAATACCGTCAATTGCACAAGGAAATGATCAAGAATCAGTATCCCTTGCCAAGGATTGACGATATGTTTGATCGGATGAAGGGTGTGATGGTGTTTTCCAAGATCGACTTGAGATCAGGTTATCACCAGTTACGGATAAAGGAGTATGACATCCCTAAGACCAATTTTAAGACGAGGTTTGGACATTACGATTTTACTGTTTTACCATTTGGACTGACAAACTCCCTAGGGGTGTTTATGAGTTTAATGAACGGGGTGTTCTGTGATCACTTGGACAAGTTTTTCCAAGTATTCATTGACGATATTTTGATTTATTCTCAGACGATGGAGGAGCATGAAGAGCACTTGCGCTTGGTACTACAGTGTCTGCGAGAGAACAAAGTGTATGGGAAATTGTCTAAATGTTCATTTTATCAATCAAAGATTCACTACTTAGGGCATGTCATCTCCGATGAAGATATCGTCGTGGATTCAACAAAGGTTGATGCTATTATGGAATGGCCTACGAAAACGAATGTCCCGGAAGTGCATAGCTTCATGGGTTTAATAGGATGCTATCGATGGTTCATCGAGGGATTTTAAAAGATAGCAAATCTGATCACGGAATTGCAGCATAAGAATAAGAAGTTTGTTTGGACCGAGAAATGCGTGGAGGCATTTTGGAGGCTCAAGGATCTATTGACAACAACACCGATACTAAAATTCCATGACATGGATGCAGACTTCTTGGTATGTAATGATGCATCCAAGGAAGGCTTAGGCGGAGTCTTGATGCAAGACGGTCGAGTGATCAATTACATCTTGAGGAAATTAAGAAGGCATGAGGAGAACTATGTGACACATGATTTGGAGTTGTTAGCCATTGTTTATGCCTTAAGAGTTTGGAGAAACTATCTTATTGGATGGAAATTTGAACTAAAAACAGACCACTATGTACTACAACACATCTTTATGCAAAGCGACCTGAATGCGCGACAACGACGTTGGTTGGAATTGCTTAGCGAGTACGATTTCAAGATTACTTACATAAAAGGAACAGTGAATTGAGTGGCAGATGCATTGAGTCGGAGACCACACATATTTTCGGTGTTGCCTCTTCAGACAAATCTACGTGAAAATATTCTAACTTTACAGTGCGACGACGATCGATACAAAGAGGTCAAGGATTTTATCAGACAAAACACAATGATGGTACCAAGATTTGAAGAATTTACATTGGACAACTATGGACTATTGAGATTTAAAAATCAAGTTTATGTTCCACTGAATGACAAGTTGAGGAGTTTGATCCTAAACTAGGCTCACAGAGCAGTGTACATGGCTCACCCAGGGGTCACGAAGATGAGGGCAGACCTTAAACCCTTATTCTTCTGGAAAGGAATGAAGGAAGACATAGTCAACTATGTTGCCAGATGTCTAGAATGTCAGTAGGTAAAGGCTAAACATAGACATCCAATAAGATTAATACAACCACACACTATTCCAGAATCAAAATTGGAGGTTATTTCTATGGATTTAATTGTTGGATTGCCATTGACGACAAGGAGACATGACTCTTATTTTGTGGTAGTCGACACTCTGACGAAGAGTGCTCATTTTATTCCTATGCGTACAATGTATCAGGCACCTAACATAACTAGATTTTTCATTAGTGATATTGTGAGGCTGCATGGCATGCCTAAGAGGATTATATTCAATCGAGGATTGGTGTTTACTATTCGATTTTGGACTAGTTTCCAAGAGGCCTTGGGAACCCAAATTAACTTTAGTACTGCATATCACCCAGAGACTAATGGGAAGACCGAACGAACAAACCAAATCTTGGAAGACATGTTGCACATATACGTGATGGACCAACATAAGAGTTGGGAAGAATTATTGCCACTGGTAGAATTCACATATAATAATAGTTACCAAAGCACCATTAAGATGGTGCCTTTCGAGTTTCTTTATAGGAGACCATGTCGAACGCCTTTGAGTTGGGATCGACTTGAGGATAGGGTCCTGGTGGGACCAGAAGAGATCAAATAAATGGAAGATGAAATGTAAACAATAAGATAAAGGATCAAAGAAGTGCATGATCGACATAAGAGTTATGCTGATGTGAGTTGTGTCAATTGTAGTTACAAAGTTGGCGATCGACTCTTCTTGTAGGTAAAACCACATAACAATTCGATCAAGTTTAGAAAGGGAGTTAAAATCTCTCATAGGTTCATGGGAACTTTCAAGATCGTGGAGAGGAAGGGGCCCATGGCCCATCGACTAACCTTTCCCAATTCTTTGAGGCGTATGCACGATGTTTTTCATGTATCTATTTTGAGACATTATATTAGTGATCCTACACATGTTATTGACATGATTTCCTTGGAGGTATCAGAGGAGGGGGCGCTCATGGCTGAGATGATCACATCCTGGATCATCGCATTCGACAGCTACGACATCGAACAATAGATCAGGTCAAGGTCCAATGGGACAACTATAGTCCGCACTCGGTGACCTGGGAGGACGCATATGATATGCGCCAAAAGTTTCCATTTTTGCTTGATAGATAGACTTATGAAACTATGATACACTTATATATTGTGAATCTTCAAGATGCAGTTTATACCAAGATGGGGTGTATGTAACATCCCTCTCTTGCGTGCATTGAGCAAACTTATTCTTTGAGGACACTTACTTGCGAGTGATCTGGATTATTATACTATTGGCCATTGATTATGATTATGAAGCATTATGGA
>JASDQU010306970.1:57660-73607 GCA_032191745.1 Picea mariana | reverse complement strand
TCTAGGAAATATTGTCATAGAGGACCTCTCAATTCCTATTATTGAAGGATTGAGGCCATGATTTTTATATCCTTTGAGAAGTGGGGAGGTGTTGTCAGCAGTTGGTGCATACACCCCATCCACAATCAATCATATTAATTTGAAGGTTTCCATACATGGACATGAGATGGATATGTACTCTTATAAGTTAAATTATAATTTTTCCTTCTTGACTAATTATGAAATTAGGGAAGGTATGGGGAAAAATTATAGGGTTCATGGTGGTCTATCGATACCTGATTGGAATAATAATGAGAAGACTGAAAATTCCTTAGTACATCTTGAGTCACAAACATAGCCTATTTCCCTAGTTCTCCCACTAGAATCTATGAATCTTTCAAAGGATTTTGACCCCTGTTTCCTTGTCTTTCATACTTCTAGGGTTGGGCCTTTGGCCAATACAACTTCCTCTTAGTCTAGGGGTGGTGGCCATTATCAATTGCATCCCTGAAAGGGGTCCTCGTCCCTAGATCCTCCCAATTTTGGAGGGTTGGGATGTGACTCTCTGAAAGAGCTAGGGCCTACTTCAATGGAAGGGAAATATTCCCTAAAATGAGCTCAGGAAAATGCTATTGAGGAGATTAACCAATTCCATCAAAAAATCACAACTAGGTCCCTTAGAGTAGGTTATGACCCATGTTTTGTTCCTCCATGAATATTATCTCAATCAATATTTTAGGGTTGGGGGCACAAGCCAAGAAGTTGGCCCTAAAAAGGATGGTTGTTACACATTATTTTGGTCACTCTGATGATGAACCCATAGGCATGTGTTCAGGCTTCCAAAACAATCTTTCACATGAGGAAAATGGTTTAGTTCTTCCCCTACAAGGCACATTTTTAGAATGACGTCGTAGGCTAACAGTGGTACACAGTGTGAAAATCAAGGATTTCCGCAGGCTGCTCTATGCCTGGCCTGCGGGATTTCCACATGATTCTATATAGGCAGGGTGCGACGGTGCTTGAAGCTGAGAAAAGGAAGAAGTTTCATGAATTTTCTAGAAGGAGAATCTTCTAGAATGTGAGGTGGCCTCCGTATGGTTGTGATCTTACTGGTTTTTCTAATTTGGTGGGATCATTCTCATCCCAGTAACCACTTCATCTTCTCCTATATAATAATGGATTTCTAATGGAAAAGGTTAAGAAAGGACAAGCAAGATTGAACAAAGAATAGGTTGAAGACTTTGTAAAGAATCCTGATACAATTGATGCTTGAGGCCTCCATTTGTCCATCAAGCTTTGTGGATTATCTTCATGCAAATTCAGAGCAAGTGTATGTGTGCGTTGGAACAAAGGACCACCAAAAGGGAACTTGCAACATCAAGGCACTCTGGTTGTATCTTCCACTTCTATTTAATATGATACAACGACATGTTTCTTTCCCATAAAATCATTAGTGTTTTATTACATGACTCCTTGATCACATGTTTAGGTTTCCATTGAATCTATAATTGTTGCTTTCACTTTGGTTGGTTTGTGTCATTGTAGATCTGATCTCACAAGAGCACCAGAGTGAAGCAGGGAAAACAGAGATATAGGGAAGCGATATATAAAGGTATGTCATACATTCCTTCTTTGGTGATAAATTCAATGGTAGAAACCTAGAGAAAGCGTAATGTCCTATCTGGTTTTGTTCTAGATCGAGGTGGATCTAGGGAGATTAGTTTATGTTTGCATTCATCGATTTATCCAGTAACAAAATTGGTGACTCCACTAGGGATATGAATTGATTGTGGTTTTTTGTTGGCCATTTTCTCTTTACCTATTCTTTTCATTTGAAATCAGTCTCTGAGTATGTGGGAGATCCATTCAGACTCTCTGGATTTAAAAATTCACTTAGATCCTTTGTCCTTCTCTCAAAATTTATTGATTTACAAACACCTTTGCACTGTACCTTATACATAGCCTGCAGAAACCTCCAATTTATGCACCTTGGTTGTTTTCTTTAGTGCGGGATTTCTACACCCTATCCATTTCTGGCCTGCGAAAACCATTAATTTCCACCCTGTGATATGCTATCAGCCTGCGGTGATGCCTGTGAAATTTTTTGAGTTGGGTCTTAGCCTCTGTTGATGCCCAGTTTTTTCTTTAACCAACTTGAAAGGATTTTTAATGCCAACATATGACTTTTTTTTGAACTTTTGACTTGTTGTTGATTGGTTTTCGGAGATCGAACACCTCTCTTAGTCATTTTCCAATTTTCATTTTTTATTTTTAAATAACAAGGGTATAATCTTTAAGCTTGTATCTGAGTGCTTGTTTGATTAAAAATATTGGATTGCATTTGAAATTTTGGATTGATTACATATCCTGGATTTCTTAATGACTAAGACGTTGTCTCTTCATTTTCATTTGAGGAAATACTTTATCGTCATTTTTTATTTTTTGTCTTAATGGAAATTTCGATTTGGGTGCTTGTTGAAGGTATATATTTTCTTGGATTTCTTGTCTTTTCTCTACCATGCCCTTGGTTTGATCTCAGAAAGGAAAAATTTGAAGTTATCCATTCATTTGAATAAACATACATAAGAAAAATTATTTCATTTAAGAGAAGATAACATTGAAGAACTTCATTGTTTATTGGTTGTTTGGAATTGTGTTCATTTAAAGAAAAAGGAAATATATTTTTTAGTTTGCATTATTCCATAAACACCTTCTCCCTGTCATAGATAGTATTCATTGAACGAAAATTTGCTTCATTTCTATTTTCATATTATTGGGTCAAGGTCATACACAACATCGGTTTCATTCCTGTCTCCCTCTTGAGTAACGACGGCCTTTAAAAATATTGTGAAAATCTAAAATTTAACTAGTAATTTTTTCTAGGGCTCTTTTACACCAACATTAGCCAGGCTAGAGCTTTGGAATAGGCAGTGAGACACACTCTCCAAAGCACGAAAAACACAATAGCATCTTGTGATAGGGAGTGTAAAATTCCATTTGCAACATTTAGTCCTTGGATGCCCTTCTCACACAAGGGTCAAACCTGAGGTCGCATTGAGATTAGCAGAGTTACTCACCCTGCTTTGTTGGTATTGATGTAGAGATTGCGCGTATTATGGGGGCTGCTTGAAGGTATACCCACAATGATGAGTGGAAGCCTCTCAAGTTTTTTTTAGGCTTTATACCCTACCCTTGCGCATGGATCGGACTGTCGACTATCTCCCTAGGCATCATTGTTGTTTTTGGTAGCCTTAGTTGCCTATCTTCTTAGGGTCTTATACAAGGTGACTATGGAGGGGCAAGTCTTCATGGTACCTGGAATTGATGTTGGCTAGACTCACTCGGGCTACTTGGAGGGTATACCCACGATTATTTGTGGGAGCTTGAACCAGGGTGTAAGTCCATTAAGTAGGTCATCAACGTAGCTTTTCCACCCTCGCCCAACCCCTTCTTGTCTTGACTTTGTGACGTTGGATTTAATCACCAACTAGTGACTTCGGAAAAAGAAGGTTTTGTTTGCTTGGTTTTGATTCCTAGATTCTACTAGCGAGTGTTGTTTGTTTACATAGTTGGCCATAGATGTTTTCTGTAAAATTTTTGTTTGGACCAACATTGACCCTCCACACCATTCACGTAGGATTCAAGGAATACCTCTGGAAGATCCTGAAGTTTCACAACCCTTTCTCCCTAATCCACCAGAGGACTCTCCTCAACAGAGTGATATCCAGGACCACATACCTTCACAAGCGAAGAGAACTGACTCTTTAGAAAGTTTTCAAATCGTTTATGATTCTTTGGATGCTTTCCACTTACCTCCTGGATACGAGAGACATATTCTCTAACTCAACTCGTCCGAAGAACTTGTTGTTGACACTTCTAGAATACCAACTAAATTCCTTGATGGTATTGAAAACGAGGATCCTTTTTGGGCCACTGACATATCTCGGATTTCGACTTCTAGACAAAACCCTCCCGGCTCAAAAGAAGACGCTGAGATACCTGTCATTTCTGAACCACCTAAAACATCTACTACATTTATGATACCTTTAGATCATTTTAATAGTACAACTTGTTATTTCTTCGTTGGTTTAGAGGCTGGTCCTATCTAAACTATTCCTCTTCAGTAGGCCCATTCCACGATGGTCCCAAACACTACGATTATCCCCACCAGGAACACAGTGGCTAGCCAACCTCCTATTGGTACACCGCGTTCATCTAGACAAATACCATCACTCCCTCTTGGGTATAATTCCTTGAATGCTTCTATCCCCACTCCTACCCAAGTTCCATCCGAAGCTTCTGGAGTCTTTACTCCTCCTGGGTATAATGTTGCTTCTGGTTCTATTCCGACACCGTCCTAGTTCCTCTCTGAAGGGTCTAATCCACCTTTTATAGGAGGATTCAGACCCAGTGGCTCTACTGCCTTTGGAATTTCTACTCTTTTATTCACTTTTGGTTATTATATTCCTATTGGGGGGTAGTATAACCCAAGGGGGAAAACTCAATTTGGAGGACAAACCCAAATTGGGGAATCATCTTCACCTAGAGGACAATCCCTACACGTAGGATATAATCCACAATATAATCCACAGTATGGACAGAACATCCCCGGATCACTAGCCCAACATTGGAATCTTCTTATTCAATGGAATCCACAATCGTCTGGGGGGAAACAACCTCAGGTTATCTCTTTTATACCCCCTAGGTCGGGCCAGTCATACCTCGGTTCTTCCAATTCCATTTTAGGTTTGAACGTTCAACCTAGTGTCCCTCCCCAGGGGAACATCCCCAATCAGTACAACCCTGTGGCCTACCTGCCTCCACACACACGCCCAAATCTGTTAGGACCTTTGCCTCACATACAAACTACTTATTGTCCTACTAGTCTACCAACCAGACTCCCTCCCCAAAGTTACTAGTATCCTCTTGTGAATAGACAATACCTTGGATCTACCTAATTTGTCTAGAATCTTGAATGATCCTATCCTACATTCTCCCCACTGGCCCGTGATACTGGCCAAATTACCATCCAACATCCCAAATTTTAACGGTAAATCGAGAGAGGATTCGAACAACCATGTCATGACTTTCCACCTTTGGTGTTCATCCAACTCTTTGATGGATTCTATTCGGTTACAACTCTTCCAACAAACTCTCACGGGTTCAGCTGCAAAGTGGTATATAGAACTACCTCGAGGCTTCTTCACTGACTTTAATACCCTAGCCATGGATTTCCTTACACACTACCAATTATCGATTCATTATGAAACAGGAACCGAGATCCTAAGTTCCTTCAAACAAACTAAAGTCACTCCCATCTCTGATCACATTCATGAGTGGAGACGAACACGACGTTTGATCAAACTCGATCTTCCCGATCAATTATTGGCGGAGTGGTTCACGAAATCATTCATGAATAAGATCTCTCGTGATATTTCCATGGGTGGTGTTGTCACTAAAGAACATGCTATCATTCGTGCTCAATACCTCAACCTCGTTTATTCACTGACGAGTACTCTTTACGACTTACTCCCTGATGCACCTCACCCTTCTACCACTGCTACTTCAACTACCCCTATTGCTTCTCATGCAGCTAATGGTGTGATTGGAACTTTCCATGCTCAACCTCAAAATACGCAAGCCTCTCCCACCAACCCTAAGTCCAATGCTTCTAATGTTCAAAATTCTCCGTCTCCTACTCCTCCCATCGACAAAACCATTGAGGTTAACTCTATTCAATCTACCCCTGCCAGAAAGAATAAATCTAAAAAAGGGAAGGGTAAGTATAAGGAGGACAAAAATAACCCACAGTCTGAGAAAACCAAAACCCAACCTGTTGATGATAAGGATAAGCACAAACCCCGATACCCTTTCCTTATCTATGGTGGCGATCACTATATGAAATATTTTTCATGACGGGTCGAGGTTACTAAGTTCCTCCAAGGGATCGTGAAACCTCCCACACCTGTCATTTTGTCTCAACCTTTCCCTTCTCAACAACAGGCCCAAATGGTCATCCATGAAAAACCCTCTCCCTCCACTACTTCTTATGTACTCAAGTGTACTGGTGATTCCAGAAAGAATGACGTTACACTAACCACTCGAGCCAAAGATTATTCTTCCTCAAAGGAGAAGGTTGATGATATACCACCTTCATTGGTTCAACAACCTCCTTCAACTTCACCTTCCAACGATTGTCTTCATCTTGAAAGACCAAGTCTCGATACAGTTCTTCTCCCTCCCCCAAAGGGTGTTGTTCAAAAGTCCACCTTCAACCCTCATGCACATGTTGCTCAGAACTACAGTATTGTAGAAGACCTGGTGCAACCACCTTCTACGATGTCGGCTCTCAAAGTCCTTCAAATTTTCCCTGCTCAACAGAAGGCGCTGCTAAAGGCTATCGGTGAAATTAATTCTACAGATACAAATTTGATAATTTTTTACCTCCTAGATCACATTCCAAGACTCCCCCCTCAACTAACATTCCAAATACAAGTTGTTGTCTTCGACAAGAACATCTCTGGGACTATTATTGATGAGGGTGACTCCACGTGTGTAATGTCTGTTTCCTGTTGGAAATCCATTGGATCTCCTCTTCTTATTGAATCCCATAACATGATTAAATCCTTCAATGGATCTAGCTTTAAACCCTATGGTGTACTTCCTTCATTGTCTATTATGTTGGAAGGAAAATCGGTCAACGTTGAAGTTGAGGTCTTTGATGCACCTCTTGATTGTAACCTCTTACTTGGTCGTAGTTGAATTGACGTGATGCGCGTCATTGTGTCCACCCTTTTCCGCATTTTACATTTTCCACATCAGGGAAAGGTCATCATTGTCAACCAGCTAGCCTTTTTCAACTCTGACACCCGTACTAGCAACGTCCCTTTTATCGCGAAGACACCTCCTGGGTATGAGAACATTGGTGTGGGCCTACTTAAATATTCTACTCTGATGGGCACATTCCTGATCCCACCTCTCAATGTTCCACCTCCTTTGGTTGCCTCGATCAACATGATTTCCACCTCGGTTCACCAAACTCACCCATCTTTCGACCCGTGGATCATACCTGAACCTGGTGATTATCCTCGCTACAACAACCAAATTCCTTTAAGTCCGGTTGAATCTGCCTATCAAGCCATTCAATTGACAACCCCTTCCACCCCCTCTCTTGGTGATTCATCTCTTGACCCGTTCCATGTCATTTTTCCCATGAACGAGATGATCATTTCAGTTATTTCGATGGAAAATACCCCTTGGGATGATGGACATCATCATTCCATTCTCTTCCTCGAACAACACACCATCGAGAGTTGCCAATGGATCTCGACTCTGTCAACCGTTGCTGTCATTTCCTCTGTTCTCGAGACATCACACCACGTTTTATATGAAGGGAACTTAAGTAATATGTTTCCCACCATCCCCCTCAACATACCCATTAAACCTGGAGTTGTTGAAAATGTCCACATCGGAGCTTCGTGCTCTACTGACAAGTTTGTCACCTATAAATCACTTTTCCAAGAGTTTCGTGACATCTTCGCTTGGAGCCACGGAGAAATGTTGAGTATTGACCCTGATATTGTTGTACACAAAATTAATACGTACCCGGGTGCTAGACCTGTTCGACGGAGACTTCGTCCTGTCCACCCCCCTAAAGAAGCTGCTATTAAGCTTGAAGTTGAAAAACTTCTTAAAACTGGCTTTATTTATCCTATGGCTTTAACTGATTGGATATCCAGTCTCATTTCGGTTAACAAGAAACAAGGTACGATCCGTGTCTGCGTCGATTATAGGGATATAAATCAAGCTTGTCCTAAGGATAAATTTCCCACCCCCTTCATTGACCAGATCGTCGACAATTGCACCAGGAGTGAAATATTATTTTTAATGGACGGTTTCTCTGGCTATAATCAAATCAACATCTTGCCCGTGGATCAACACAAAACCGCTTTTATTTGTCCTTGGGGCACCTTTTCCTACCGGAAACTACCCTTTGGTTTAAAGAACGTCGGTGTGAATTTTCAACGTGCCGTGTCTTATGCTTTTCATGATATTAATCACATTGTACATCCATATCTTGATGACCTACCGACGCATTCCATGCATCATAGTGACCATCTGAAACACCTCCAAGCCATTTTCCTTCATTGTCAGTTCTATCGTATATGCTTAAACCCATACAAATGTGTTTTTTGTGTGGAGTCCGGCCGACTTCTAGGTTTTATCGTGTCACGCCAAGGGATTAGGGTCAATCCTTTGAAGGTCGAGGTGATCCTTAATATCCCTCCTCCTTCTTCACTTTGCTAGCTTCAAAGTTTGCAAGGGAAGGCAAAATTTTTACGTCGTTTCATCCCAAACTATGCTCAATTAATGCTCAAATTTACTCGACTCCTAAATAAAGGTTCTGATTTCGTATGGGATTCCATCGCCAACAAAGCTTTTGAATCTTTGAAACTGACTTTAACCCGTACCCCATTACATTTCCCACCTGATTATAGTCAAGATTACTTCTTTTATCTCGGTTCTTTAGACTCTACCATCGCCATGGTTCTAGTCCAAGAAGATGATTCACACGATGAACATGTCATTTATTATTTGAGTCGAAGTCTCATGACTACCGAAGCCAAATATTTACATGTTGAAAAACTGGCCTTGGCAGCTGTTCAAGTTGTCCAACGTTTCCGTCACTATATCTTACTATGCAAGACCACTGTAATTTCCGATTGCAACTCCATGCAACACATTCTTATACGCCAATTGCTAGGGGGGAAATACTTCAAATGGATAGTAATTCTCCAGGATTTTGACTTAGAATTCGAATGCACTAAGTCTAAGAAATCCTTGGTGTTTGTTGAACTGATATGTGACCTTCCTTGCACTGAGACAGAGAATGTAGAAGAGGATTCTTTACCCAACGAATCCCTTTTTCTGATCAGTTCTGATGACTTTTGGTATGGGGATATCATTATCTATCTCCAAACTCAGACTTTCCAGCCCAATTTATCTAGCACTGATCGTCGTCACATACGTTACCAAGCCTGTCAGTACATTATTCTCGGTGACACTCTTTATCGTCATGGGGTTGACTCTATTTTTCAACGATGTGTCACCTATGATGAAGCTGAGAAAGTTTTAAATGACTGCCACTCTGGAGAATGTGGTGGTCACATGTCTGGGTATGATACTACCTAGAATATCTTACGGGCAGGGTATTTTTGGCCTTCTTTATTTAAAGATTGTACTACCACTGTCCAAAAATGCCATGCTTTCCAAACACCCTGTAGTTTCCATTGGACCTTTCGTGAAATGGCGCATTGATTTCATGACCTGTAACCCTCACTCGGCTGGGGGTGATGGATACATTGTTGTATCCATGGATTATTTCACCAAATGGGTTGAGGCGATGCCTACTTTCGATAATATCGGGAAAATTGCAGCCCTTTTCATATTTAATCATATTAGTAGTCGATTTGGGATCCCACAAGCTATCATTACTAATCATGGTATTCATTTTCAAAACCTTATGATGTTTGAACTTACCGACAAGTTGGGTCTTCGGCATGAAAACTCAACCCCCTACTATCCACAGGCCAATGGCCAAGTTGAAGCAATAAATAAAATCCTTATCACTATGCTTCGTCGGATAATAGGAACCCATAAGACCACCTAGCACACGATGTTGTTTTCAACATTATGGCCCTATCGGATGTCTGTGAAGTCTACTACAGGATTTACCCCCTTTCAACTAGTCTACGACATTGAATCCATTCTCCCGATTGAATGTGAAATATCATCTTTGAAGCTAGTCGTTGAACTTCTCCCAAACACCTCTATTGAAGAGGAACATCTATTGTATCTTATGCAATTACATGAGACCCATCGTGATGCCACCCTAGTTTTTGAAACCCAGAAGAAGTGCGTAAACTCCCAATATGACAAGCATGTCAAGTCATGTGTTTTCTCTAAGGGAGATCTAGTTCTCCTCTATGAAAAATATCGTGATTTGCTAGGAGACAGAAAATTCGAAGCTATGTGGCATGGTCCATTTATCGTCAAACGAGTGTTAGAGAAGGGAGCTTATGAGTGAGTAGATTATGATGGCATTCATTTGAGTGAACCCAAAAATGGGCTTTACTTGAAGAATTACTATGTTAGATTGTCTCTGTATGAGTGCTTGTACTTTTACTGTACCATACTCTTGTGTGTCACTTTTGTGTGTTTTTCATTATTTGGTTTCGACCCCCAATTGCTTACCTTGCGTTGTTCTTGGTTTCCAGATGTTGACGTCTTCTCTACCCTATATTGGCTTTGTTGATGGTGCTTGCCATAGTACTCAGAACCTAGATTTTGTTGTTTGGGCAATCTATGCACCCACCAACGAACTTATCAGTTTACAAGGTGTTTGCCTTGGTCGTGAAACCAATAATATCACAGAATATAGCACAGTTATTGAATTATTGACTGATGCTATCTCACTTGGGATTTGTCACTTTGTTGTATGACTTGATTCGTAGCTACTAGTACTCTATTTAAGTAATGTCTACACTATCCAAAATCCTACTTTGTTACGGGTATATCTATGAATTCGTCCCTTGGAATGTTATTTTGATTCTATCGAATATCAACACATTCCTAGATGTCTAAATACATTAACTGATTCTCTAGATAATTATGTGTTAGACAGACATTTGAGACATTTATAAATCCAATCAAACATTACACATTGTATATAAAAGAAAATTAAGTTGGTAGAAGCCTCATGTATATATATAATGAAAAAGTTTTACAAAAGGTGTTTTCCATCCAAGGACCAAAATATCAAAATATAGAGCCCATGTCTCCTACAAAATAGCATTACAGATGTTGCTCGAAATAGTATCATGGATGTCGCTTGCGATAGCACACCACTTCCCGTGCTACCTAGCAAAGTAACTGACTAAGTGGGTCAGACACGCCTACAGTATGGTGTTGATAACGCCTCGGGACCTCCTCGATCGACATGTCGGGGATGTCTGCCATCAAGCCTTCTAAGTTCTGCTCCATCACCTCACAGTCGTCAGCGTCCCACCCTACTACCACACGTGCCTCTCCTCACCTCTGAATCGTAGATGTGCTCAGAGGTCGATGTGGCCCTACATCTGCATAGTCAAAAGTCTTTGATTAGTCTTTAGATAGAAAACACAAAAAACATCTAATATCCTAAAAACCACAAAAACATTATAAAGAACAAAATATCTCTCTTACGTAGATCTCCCCAATGAAATCCCTCAGGGAGAACCAAGTCAGGATCGCCCCGAAATTCCAGGCTGGCATACGCATAATCATCAATCATCAAGATTTGGGGCCTTAACCAATCAAAAAATGCATCATTTTACTTGATTATAGGGCCCGCTACGTGTCATGCCGTAAGGTCACACCACCGTTTCATTCTTGGGTCTCATGGGGCTGGTAACCCCCACTCTACCTATAGTCGCAAATGAGGGACTCTTTCTAAGAAGAAAGACACCAAAATGGACCCATACCCAAACTTCTTTAGGTCTCCTCTCTTACTTTTAGTGAGTTGTTTCTTCATACTCCGGAGCAAACCGTCACACCAATTGAATACTTGAGGTTCCAAACATTCAATGGCATATTGAAAATAACTCTGGAGTGCTATGTGCGGTGACGTGCTTCCTGCCATCTATGCAATGGTAAAGAGGATGGTTATGAGAGTCAGATCATGCACACCTCAGATAGCCACTTTACCTTTGCACCTTTTGACATCCGGTTCATAGTGTCGACGGATATACTCGCTCATTGGCAAGCCACTACCTCGACCCCCTGTCAAAGACACCCGTGCCCCATGATAGCATAACCCTGTCAGAAAGTAAATATCCTCAATGGCTAAGGAGAGGACATGAACACCCACATGAAATACTTGTTGTTCGGCGTCCCACATATTGACCAAGTACTCTAATAATCTCTGTTGGTATCTCATGCCCTCAACTTTGAAAAAATTTAATAGGCCACATTGTCGAAGGGCATCAATGGTTCCTGGATCATTCAAAGCCATAGATTCATCATCTTCATGCTTGTGTTCTCTCCATTCCAACATTTTTGCAATCAAACACCTGCATAGAAGTAAACGATGATAGTTAGCACCTTTATCCACCCTTTTTGGAATTCTTTTTTGGTTCAACACTTTCTTTTCTATTTTGGTATTTGACCACCACAACTGAGCTTCAGTTACAGTGTGATATTTCCGCAAGCGATCTGTTGGGAACCTACAAAAATCCTTGATTTTTGCAGGGCCCGATATAGGCCACCTGTGGTGGCCCCAGCGCATGCCTACCGGCCCAAAAATCACCCAAAAAATCATTTTTTGACCACCAAAAACAAATTTTAAACCATTGAAAAGGAAGAAGATGAAACACTTACTGTTTTCACGGAAACTRTTCRTTGATTGATCACATGTGCTCCTCGCAATCGACCACCGAAATAAGGGGTGAAAAAGGGGTTTTTTGACAAGTTCTTGGCCAAATACAAATGAAATGGTAAAAAAGAACTCTTACTCTTATTTTATTTCATTTTTTACCTTTTTTCATAAGATTTTATATTATAAAATGTGTTTGGTTATAAATCCTCATAACTAATAGTTTCATAAGTGTCTTGTTTCTTGCAGGAGGAAGACTAGAGTCTTAATTAACGGAGTATGGATCTTTGTTTTGTAATTTGTTTTCTCTTCATTATGCATATCGATACTTTTTAGGGTTTTCTAGTAAAACCTCGAGTTCACTCTTCGTTCGTTCTCGTGCTCGAAAATTTATGAGAACACAACCGATTATACTTTTGTCATCCTTTCGTACTCGTCTTGGTAACACCAGAAATGACACACATGGAGTATCATTTAAGCTCTTTTCACACTCCATAAAAATGAAAAGATTGTCAAGCGACTTTGTTCTGTTCACGCTCGTAAAATTATTTGAATAAAACGTTCAATGGGTGATAGTTTATCACTTTTTTGGTCCTTTCGAACTATTTTATGAAAAAGGAACTGAGAGAGTTCTCTTTAAAGTGTTTTTTAGACTCTATAAACATGAAAAACTCCCGAGTTTTCTATCTTTGGACTTGTTAAGAAAACATCGAAAGACCCACATGGGACCGAACCACTCCCTCTTAGGGTTCGTTAAAAATACTTCAAGGGACTCATCCGAAGGATGAGCTTACATTACAAGCATATGTTGTCCTCCTCAAATATTGCGTAAAAATAAAGAGGTACTTACCAGAAATGGTGGGGGAAAATTTGGGAAAGAGATGTGTTTCTGTACCTGTGTTAGTGGCAGTACCAGTCGCTCTTGAACATGACACCCCCTTCATCATTTGAATCTGGGTTGGGAAATCCATTTGTCTCTCATCTGGCCTTCATCAAATTACTATCTTGGGTGGTCTTTGAGTTAATGCTTCTAAGACCATTGTCTTGTAATTTATATGTTCAAGAGAAGTCCAAACAATCCCTCCTTCGAGTCGGCCATCTGCATTGTCATTTCTTACCATGTTGGCCTTCCTTGTGTCAGTTTCAAATAATTTTCATACTTTGATCTACCCTTAATATGTTACTTATTTTGTGTCATTGATGGGGGATACATCAAGGCCCTCCCGTGACGAGTCTTTTTCCTGTCGAATTCAACTCATCATCCAGAAATAAGACATAGAAATTGTTTAGTACCTTAGAGCTTGCATGCCTCAATGGCAGGTTTCTTTGCTCTTGATAGTTGATTCACATCATTGGTCCTTGATCGAGAGATTTCATCAAGCGTTCGACTTCAGCTCATTTATTCACATTCATTGGATTGTACTAAGGTACCTTGGGATTCATTGACATCAATAGTGATTTCCCTCGCACTTGCTAACGGTTTTCATCAATGACAGGTAATCAAGTGGTTTCTACCATGTTCGACTTCAACACCTGTAATCACATGATTAGATTTGTACTTATAGATGACAAGACTGAAGACCCTGGAACTTATCTTTTTGGCCCAGGTTGCGATGGAGTATTTATGATTTGAATTGACACACAGATCCACTTTGTATGTCTCATGGATGTGTCTGAATTTACACTTTCTAATACATAGATCCATTGTGTACTTCTAGTGGCTATGTAGAATTTCGATGACATGGATCCATAGTCTATAATTGGTGGCTATGCCTTGCATTTATGATTTCAATCACTTCTAATCTGAGTATGGGAATTCCTACCTCAGAAATGGTATAATTCTATGCAGATGCTTGATTGTTTGCATGTTCCTGATTGGTGCGCTCCTTGCTTTCGACACACACACACATTTTACAAAGTATTTCGGTTGTCACATGTTCCAGCCTCATACTTTGGGGGGCATTCTGTTACACATTATTTTGTTCACTCTGATGATGACCCCATAGGCATGTGTTCAGGATTCCAAAACAATCTTTCACATGAGGAAAATGGTTGAGTTCTTCCCCTACAAGGCACATTTTTTGAATGACTTTGCAGGATGACGGTGGTACACAGTGTAAAAACCAAGGATTTCCGCAGGTTTCTCTATGCCTAGCCTGTGGGATTTCCGCAAGCTGCGCTATGCCTAGCCTGCAGGATTTCCACATGATGCTATATAGGCAGGGTGCGGCACCACTTGAAGCTAATAAAAGGAAGAAGTTTCTAGAAGTTTCTAGAAGGAGAATCTTCTAGAATGTGAGGTGGCATACGTATGGTTGTGATCTTACTGACTTTTCTGATTTGGTGGGATCATTATCATCCTAGTAACCACTTCATCTTCTCCTATATAATAATGGATTTCTCATGGAAAAGGTTAAGCAAGGTCAAGCAAGATTGAGCAAAGAATAGGCTGAAGACTGTGTGAAGAATCCTGATACAATTGATGCTTGAGGCCTCCATTTGTCCATCAAGCTTTGTGCATTATCTTCATGCAAATTCGAAGCAAGTGTATGTGTGTGTTGGAACAAAGGACCACCGAAATGGAACTTGTGACATCAAGGCACTCTGGTTGTATCTTCCACTTCTATTTAATATGATACAACAACATGTTTCTTTCCCATAAAATCATTAGTGTTTTATTAAACGACTCCTTGATCACATGTTTAGGTTTCCATTGAATCTATAATTGTTTCTTTCACTTTGGTTGGTTTGTGTCATTGCAGATCTGATCTCACAAGCACACCAGAGCGAAGCAAGGACACCAACAATATAGGGAAGTGATATATAAAGGTATTCCATACATTCCTTCTTTGGTGATAAATTAAATGGTAGCAACCTAGGGAAAGCATCATGTCCTATCTGGTTTTGTTCTAGATCCAGGTGGATCTAGGGAGATTAGTTTATGTCTGCATTCACCGATTTATCCAATAACAATGGCAGTGCTCAATTCACCTGATATTATTTTGATCCAAGAATCTATGGGGAAGGGGGATCTTTTGATAGTTGAGTTGAGTAAGGTTTTGGGTAGTTAGGAATTTCTTGTGATTGATTCAAAAAGTCTTTATGGGGGGATAATTACTAGATGGAACCACAATATATCCCCGATAAATTATTTTTTTATCTCATCATGTTTGTGTACAGAGGTATTTAGAATAATATTGGGCTTATCGTTCACTATGCTCAATGTTTATGGGACTTATCAGCATAAACAATAGTAATGGGATAGGTTGTTCAATATTCAATGTTTGAAGTTTGGTAATCTTATCATGGGGAGAGATATAAATTTTACCTTGAATAGAAGAGAGTTATGGAGGGATAGTGCAATGGTGGACCATCTTGCTGAATTTTTAATTAATATATTTGAAGTTGGTGGACTCGTAGATGTGGAACCTATTAAGCTTAGACCTTCCTAGAGAAATAAAATGTCTGGAAGGGATGGGGTTTACAAAGTATTGGATAGATTTGTGATTCATAATATGGTGTTGCAGAAGGTTCCTAAATACAGGTCTTGTATATC
>JASDQU010306970.1:28558-40805 GCA_032191745.1 Picea mariana | reverse complement strand
TCTGATATGATACTAAACGTGTCCAGTACTAAATCTTACCTATGGTGATCTGGTACCAACAAACACGCTCGGTGGTGATTCGGTACCAACGACCACGCTCTGTCATGATCTGGTACCACCTTTTGCACCCCGTCGTGATCTTGTACCATCTGCATGTTACGATCCGGTACTGATATGGAAGAGCCTAATGCACTAAGTTAAGTGACAGATCTCACCTTAGTCAATTGGTGGATGTCTATTCATTTAGCAAGTCTATGATAAAGAACAGTTTGTTAATTACCTCATCCTCATGCACTTCGTGTCATGAGGATGAGGCTAAACATGTAACCGAATGATTAAACTTAAAAAACTAAATGATTTGCAAATCACTTCGCCTCCTTGTGTTTCATGATGCAGACTATTAAATAGTCGTGGCAAGGATGGTAGAAGAAGAGGAGAGTTAGCATATCATCAATATGTAAGCAGTGTATGATAGTATAGAACATATCCTGAGTAAAGATTAATGGAATGTTATTTTATCTCCATATTTTGATTATCTATGATTAAGAATGAGTTGAGTGGTTAAAATAGAGTTTTGATTTTATGTTTTGAAGTGTGAGTGAGAGTAATGTGTTTCTTAAAAGCAAGCTTTCTATAGACTTCAGCAGCTGACCTGTTGAAGCGGCAAGGGTCCACCGCCCAACAAAGGTCAGCCTCTTCATAGATTATCATTAGTGTTTTTTTTCAGTAGTATAGACAGTGAATTGGCTAAAGCTTTAACTCTGTTAGATGATAACAGTGTAGCTTAGATTAATATTTTCCATTTTATAATTGCTTAGATCTTTAATTGTTTTGTTTTTGCATATGCTCTATTTTTTGTTCTCGTGAATTTGATTTCCTTGAGTGACCATAGCTGTTGGCAGTAATAGTCAAAACTACTTGGAGAATAACTAGTGAAGTTCATTGTGAACCACAATAGAACCAACATATTGACTGTTGAACTACCTATGCTATGCTGATTGATGTGTGATTTCCTTTCAGAAAGTGTGGATTGCATAATTAGTTTTCTGGGTCAAACATCAGAGTTGATCTATCAAACCAATTCCATCTCATACTTGCATATGCCATAATGGAATAGATATCCTCTCTGTGAAAGACAACCAAAGTGCACTATAGTTTTCTACCCTGATTTGTTTCCAGCATACATAATCTAGTTTGATTCTATACTCATGACATTAGGAATTACCTTTCTTACGGGTGTCTTGTAACTCTGTTGATTACGAATCCCGGATTGATAATTAATGAGTGCATTATATTAGACATATAAGTAGCACAACATTTTGGCATTGTTGTCGGGGAGTTGCAAATGGTAGGAAGTAATCTTTAGCTTAGATTGTTTTCATAAATTTTAAAAGGCTACTTGAGGGAGGAGGATAAAATGTTTAAGACGTGAGTGAAGAGCCACACGGCCACTAGAGTGGGGTTCTCCGAAGCCAGGTTGCCTTCTTACCTTCTAGATAGAATTAGGATTTCAATTCAGCTAAAAAATCAAATTTCCATTTTATGCATAGATATAGAGATAACAAGGGTAGATTTGTAAGCTCCAAAGATTCAAAAACAAACCCCCCCACTAATCCAACTGACACTGGTGCAGGAAAAATTCCACCAACAAAAAATTCAAGGGGAGCTAGCGAGGCTCCAAAAGGAGAACCTAAAATGGAAGAATCAGTATTGGGATAGGCAGAACGTGAGTCTGTTGAACATTTAGGAGACACGGAAAATCTAGTTTCTGAACCATCCACCAGTAGAATGGGAGAAGAAGAAGGAAATGCAGCTACAGAGACTGAGACCTTTGGGTTTCCAATCTTGGATATTTCCAGAAACGTCAGCATGAAGAATATCCCACTATCATCGTTACCCACTTTCAGAGGTATGTCAACTGAAGATCCAAATTTATTCTTATTTGAGTTTGAAATATTATGTAGAAGCTATAAATACTCAAACGATGCCCAAAAACTTAAGCTTTTTCCTGCTACAATGAAAGATTCAGCCTTGAGATGGTTCATGAGCTTAGGAGAAAATACAATCCTTTCTTGGGATCAAATGAAAGACACATTTTTATGAAAATACCAAGACTATTGTAAGGATAACATTAAAAATGAAATCTTTAAAATGCATCAAACAGAAGATGAAAGTCCTGAAGACTACTTAGAAAGGTTCTTATACAACTATCAAAAGTCAAAGCTATTCACCTCAGACCCAGCTATAGTAAGAAATGTATTCTTGAAAGGTCTTAGGGATGATTTCATAAAAGTTTTAAACTTGTTGAGTTCAAGAGATGTACACCAAAAACCTTTTTCATAAATTGCAGAGTACTGTAGAAGATACTCAAGAGGACAAGATAAAATAGGAAAAGGACCAAGAGACCCTTTTAGCAGAAATACAAAACAAAGTTTAGGGACTGTCACCAGAACAGAATTATGAAACTTATTGGAGAAATTTAAAACAAACATCTTGAGCACAATAAGTAACCAATTAGATACTCTGAAACTGAAAAAGAGACAAGAAGAAGATGCTTTAGCAATATTTTTTCATAGATGCCAAAAGAAGCACAACAACGAGAAAGAATGCCCATTAAATGTCATAGAAATCTGCGGTCTATGTACACTAGAACACCCCACATCTGAGTGTCCAAACTTGCTTGAACTACAAGCCATGTATAGGGGGGGGGGGAAGTCTCATAAGAACAACCATACCCTTCTAGAAGACCTTGGAGAGCCCAAAATCCCAATACATTTTATGATCCTAATACACAATATCAACAACAACAATGGGGTCCTTCCTCAATGACTTATCCACAATGGACACCTCAGCAAACTCAGCCTTGGAAACAAAGTTGGAGGGGACTTATGTATGGAAATCCCTCTTACACTACATATCCACAGTACCCTGCAAACATTTCCCAATTACTACCTGGATTCAATCCACCACAGATGCAGGCTTTACTCCCACCTCCTATACAACAACAATTTACAACCCCCTTGAATCCTAATCAGCAGCAACAAGTATCTATAAATCCCAATCAACAACCACAAAACCAAGATGCCCACAATCCTCGAAGACCAACAATAATCCCTGCCCAGCCAATCCCTAACCCCAATAATCGACCCACCCACCCTGTATAGAATACAAAATTTCAAACCTTTCCCACCTATGAAATTCAACTACGATCAGGGAAAGTTGTAAACCAATCAAATCCTGCAGTAATAATTAAGGAAGAAAATGATAATCATTCTGAGGAAGAAAACACTCAAACCACCCCTGTAGAAGAAGAGGCCTCTCCTCCTATCCCAATCACTTCTTAGTCTGTACGAGTACCCCCAAAAATTAATCTTCCACCTTACCCCGAAAGACTATTAGTGAAGAAACCGGAACCACCCTTGCACAGAGATATAGAAGATGAATTACGAAATGTGTGCATAAACATACCTCTGCTACAAGCTATTAAGGATATCCCTATTTACGCCAAAATTATAAGGGATCTTTGCATTAAGAAACTAGGAAGGAAGAAGAAGGAACATCCTCTTGTTCAAGTAGTGGGACAATTATCTGAATTCATTTTTGAAATGCCATACAAATATAATGATCCTGGAAACCCAGTTGTCACTATTGAAATTAATGGCATTTCTCTACCAAACACACTCATTGATTTGGGTGCAGCTATTAATGTAATGTATTTTGACACTATACAAAAGCTCCAAATCAACCAGCTAAGACCAACCCAAACCATGATTGAGTTGGCAGATAAGTCAGTCATTAACCCTGCAGGAAGTCTAGATGATGTCACAGTCACCCTAGCTTCTTGGGAATATCCTGTAGATTTCTTAGTCATCTATTCTAAATCATCCTCCAAACCAGGACACCCTGTGGTTCTTGGCCACCCTTGGCTAGCCACAACAGATTCCTTTATCAGCTGTCAGTTTGGTGAGATGACTATATCCAATGGCACACATAGCCAAAAACTTGTTCTCTTCCCTCCTGCCCAACCAGCACAAGAAATACCTATTTGGTTAGAAAACCCTTATGGAGAGGAAGATTGCACCAGACCTCTGTTAACACTTGAACAAGTAAGAGGAATACAAGAACAATCAGATGAACAAGTCTTAAGCTTATTTTTGGCTTACACAAATTGCATTGAATACCCAAGGTCTTTTGCAGAATTGTCACATATTTTTAGTTCCGAATTTCAAGAAACTTGGCACCCTAATATCACTCAATTATACACTTTATCACAAACCCCCTCAGATAAGGAAGAAACTACTGAACTTGTTGAGATTAACCCAGGAAAACCCTTGTATATCAACTCTAGTTTGGAACGAGAACAAAAGATACAAGTAATTCAAATGCTCCAAAGACAATTTAATGCCTTTGCATGGGATTATGAAGACATGAAATGCATTCACCCTGACACATGCACACACCATATCTACACTAATGACCAAATCAGACCAGTCAGACAGCCTTAGCGAAGGATGAATCCATCCCTTAAAGATATTGTAAAAGAGGAATTGCAAAAACTCCTCCGAGCCAATCTCATATACCCCATTTCAGTTAGTCAATGGGTATCTCCACTTGTCATAGTTCCCAAGAAAAATGGTAAGTGGAGGATATGTGTAAACTTCTGGGAGTTAAATAAAGCCACCCATAGGGATTACTTTCCCTTACCATTTATTGATCAGGTGATGGATACCTTGTCCGGAAAGAAGTATTTTTCGTTCTTGGATGGGTTTAGTGGTTATAACCAGATACACATAGCACCCGAAGACTAGGAAAAGACCACTTTCACCTGCCCTTGGCGCACATATGCTTATAGGGTTCTCCCTTTTGGACCTTGCAATGCCCCAACCACTTTTCAAAGAGTTGTCCTAGCCATTTTCTCTGACTTGACCAATTATTGTGTGGAAGTCTACATGGATGACTTTACAGTCCATGGACAAGACTTCCACGAAGCATTGGCTAGTTTAGAAAAATTCTTGATTAGGTGTAAGGAAACTAACCTTTCCTTAAGTAATGAAAAATAAAAAATGATGCTCACTGAAGGTATTGTTTTGGGACATCACATTTCTCATTCTGGCATGAGGGTTGATCCAGCAAAGATTTATATCATCACACAAATCAGAATACATTCCTCACAAAAGGAAGTCCGCAGCTTTTTAGGACATGCTGGCTACTATAGAAGATTCATTCCAAATTTTACAAGCCTAGCTACCCCTCTATTTAAATTATTATCCAAAGAAGTTGAATTTAAGTGGGATGATGAATGCCAAATATCTTTTGAAATTCTAAAACAAAAATTGTCAACTACCCCTGTATTAAGAGGACCAAATTGGTCCCTTCCTTTTCATATCTGTACCGATGCCTCAGACACAGCTCTTGCGGCAGTCCTTAGACAAAGAGAAAACCAAATTCCCTATGCTATTTACTTCGTCAGTAAAAATATGTCTCCAGCTGAAGTTAACTATACATTCATAGAAAAGGAATTGCTAGCTATAGTCCATGCTATCAATAAATTTAGACACTATATTACAGGGTATCAAGCTTTTTTACAAACTGATCATTCGACCATCCAATTCTTAATGAAAAAACCTATAACAAATCCTAGAGTTACAAGATGGCTTTTATTATTACAAGAGTTTAATATCAATATTATTGATAGACCTGGTAAAGATAATCTTGTGGTTGATTTCTNCTGTGGTATGCAGATGTTGCTAACTATCTTGTGACAGGGAAGATGCCTCAGAAATTGTCTCCTAGAGAAAAACAGAAAGTAATTCAACTAAGTGCAAATTACATGTGGCATGATGATTGCCTCTACAAAATAGGACTAGATTTGGTGATCAGGAGATGTGTAAGGGAAAATAAAATTCATGATATTTTACAAGCCTGTCATGATGGCCCCTGTGGAGGACACTTTGCAGACAAAAGGACTTCTTACAAAGTTTTGCAATCAGGTTACTACTGGCCTCATATTTTCAGAGATGCTAAAACTTATGTATCCAATTGTGATGAATGTCAATGAATGGGTAAGCCTATTGCACGAGACCAAATGCCACTTCAAGCCCAAGTATTCATTGAACCATTCGAGAAATGGGCATTAGATTTTGTAGGGCCCATTAATCCTGCATCTAAAAAGAAAAAGTATATACTTGTATGCACTGACTATGTGACTAAATGGGTTGAAGCAAAGGATTTACCGGCTACCAGTGAACAATCAGTGGTAGATTTTTTTTTTAATGATATCTTTACTAGATTTGGTGTACCGCGAGAAATTGTGACTGATCAGGGAACCCAAATTACCTCTCATCTAGTCAAAGTTGTTACAAAATAGTACCAAATCAAACACAGGAAATCTACACCCTATCATCCACAAGCAAATGGACAATTAGAATACACCAATAAAGCTATTGAGTCCATTCTTACCAAAACAGTACAGCTGCACCATAAGGATTGGGCTGACAGATTATTAGAAGCCTTATGGGCTTATAGAATCACCTGCAGGAATACAACGGGACATACACCCTATGAGTTAGTGTATGGGAAGCAGGTGCTTCTCCCCATAGAATTTCAGATCAAAACCTTCAGTACTGTAGTACAAGTTGGCATGAACTTGGATGAAGCCCAACAACAAAGACTCTTGCAGCTTAATGAGTTGGATGAAACCATGCAGGAAGCACTTCAAAGGACTACCCGCATTCAAGAATAGAGAACAAAATGGCATGACAAGTATCTCAAAAAGAAAAATTTTCAACAAGGAGATTGGGCCCTATTGTATGACAGCAGATTCAAGAACTTCAAAGGTAAGTTAACCACCCATTGGATGGGACCTTACGAAATTGAAACTATCTACAATAATGGTTCAATCAGGATAAATACAATTGATGAACAACAGACACCACTACCTGTGAATGGTCACTGGTTGCGAGTTTACAACAAACCTTTGTCAAAAGAAGAATTCCTGACTTGTATACTACAGAATTCAGACATGCAGATGATCAGTAAGGAAGGAGATCCTCCTACTGACCCACATTGATTGATTGGTTTATTTGAAACTTTTTGTACATAGGTGTGGATCGAATTTTGTTAATAAGCTAAAGGTAACAAAAGACCCTTACCTCCTTTTGTTTTACTTTCGCAAATTTTCTTTTCTTTCGTAAGCAAATTTTTAATAGTCTATTTGATCCTTCATGAATTTGCTAAATATCATTTGTACGCATCAACAATACTCTGTTCTATTTCGATACCAGAAATTATGTTCTAGTCCAGTACCAGTCTGGTACCAGAGTCTCTCCTTCTACGGTACTATCAAGACATATTGACAAATCATATTTTAAAATCTTATGGCAATTAATTTGAAGTATGAAGCCATGCAACAACCACTTAATATGGAACCACAAAGCCAAAAGCACTATCAAATGGTAGCCCTTCTGTTGACAACTAAAAGGGAAGTATTTTAATTTCTTTTGGTTATGTTGCTGAGAAGTATTTCAATTTCTTTTGGTTCTGTTGCTGAGAAGAACTTTAATTTCTTTTGATTATGTTGCTGAGAAGAACCTTAATTTCTTTTGGTTCTGTTGCTTAAAAACAAACTAAGAAGAGGGATACAATCTTTACCTATGATTTCTCAAAGAACCATAATCCACTTTAAAGACTAGAAGTTGCCTTTACCCATCATTTTAGCATGATTTGAAGAAAAAATATATATATTAGCCTATAAGCAACTATCTCACCCTAACTAGATTTCAATAGTATTCATTGGATTATCTTATTAAAGAGTAACATATGAGTATATGAACACTCTCTACCATGGGCACACTACCAAAACTTTTATGGCTGAGTATGTACTAGTACCCCAAGGAAACTTTAGGTCATTCTCTTATGGACAACTTCAGACAAAATTATACATCTGGATCACTCTAAAAAAATATTGTGCATAAAAGTTTATTTTTCCTTCGGACAAATCTTTAAAAGACATACAAAGAAGAGTATATGCCTTCCAACCCAATACCATCCGACCCTGTAAAAAGGTTTTCAGACGAGCCTCCCCTGTTATCGTGCAAAGCACTCTTTAATACAAACCAAAATAGTTGACTATGGACAAGAAGCCTCTGATGGAAAAAGGGTGTGAGAGACTAACCCGTTGGGATACTAAATAGGTCTGCTGGCAACGGGTACTGATCTGTGGTATGACTAGGCAAACGCATCAGGGTACTGAACATGCCTATTGGCAATGGGGCATTCTTCATGGGGAAGGCACCTCTCACTAATTATCACAACTACCCCACCGAAGTACTAAACAGGCTTGCTGGCAGTGGGTTCTGGTTGAAACATGTCTCATCTATACTTGTCTGATTGAAAAATCCACTTTTTTCCATCCAAAACAAAAAGTGATTATTGGCTTTCATGAGATACAAAATCCCAAATGAATTAGCAATATAATTCTCTAAGCAAATGTCCATTTGAGAATCACCCTAAGTTAACTTACCGGTCTGACATCTAAAGCCTACACTATCTAAGAAGGAAACTTATTAAGAGTGGAGCCCTAACTAGGGAGCCTAATCTACTCATATTGTGAAATTTATCTATAGCAACCAATGATAGTAAATCTTTGAAGCAAGTTAGGTGGGATCTGTTCTTCTGGAAAATATATATATTCCCTTGTTTCAGTGCTGAATGCTAACTCTGTCAATACTCCATTAAAAGAAGGGCAATTTCATTTTTGGCATGAGATGCAAACATATATGTATTCCCCTGTTTCACTGATGAAAGCTATCTCTGTCAATAATCCATTAAAAGCATGGCAATTTCATTTTTTGAGATCATATGATCAATGATAAGTTGTACTTCTATCATTTGATTGGTTTCTTTTGCTCTTATCATCTTTCTCCATTATGATATAAATTGATTGAATCTTCTTTCCTACATAGATACAACATCTTCAGCATGGGGGAAGGTCAAAGAGCCCCCTTCAAAACTCTTTTCCAAACTTACATGATCACTCTGTAGAACCAAATACAAAAGAAGATACGCACATCAAAAGTACATGACATTCTCGTACCAAGTTTTCAAGAAGCTTTAGTCTAAAAAGATGAATTTTGACAATTTACAAGCAGTCACACATACTATGGGCATCGATCATACAAAGGTGAAATAAAAGGTAAAATGGTATTTATTTTCCTATGCTCATAAAACTACAATAAATATGAAAAGCTATACTAAATCCTACGACCTTAGTACTAAACCCATGTGCCCATCCCTCATACCTATATGCCTAAACCCAATTAATCCTCTCATAACTCTTGAACATGGTTAAAGGAAAAAATCATATCAAAATATGAAGCATGCATAGCAATGATAAGCCACGAATATATTTCATCCTCAAGCAAATTCACGAACCCATCGTATATCATGAACCACGATCCAACATTAATTTCACCCCCCGAAAGTCCAATCACCTTTTCTAAAATGATGCCCTGGTACCCGATGTCTTATCCTCATCATTATAGTAACGGGTAGATATGAAATGGCTTATCTGGTGGCGATGCCATCTAGATAAGCCTCATTTGGTCATAACTTTTCCTTACAACACCCTCACTTAAACTTACCATTCGCAACACTATCACCATACTTCCCCTTGTCCTAAGCTTCTCTCCAGTTCTGAGCCTGCTCCTTTCCGGTACCAAACCCTCCATCAATTCACTAAATCCTTGTGCTAAAAGCCCAATTCTTTTCTCAACTTATAACGATGGTCATTACGAGACACGAACCGATTTTCCAAATTTATAGGGAAATTGAGGAATACCAATTATGTCAAGAAAAATATGCCTAATTGGGGTGGATACCATTTCTAGAAAAATTTACAGGATGGAACAAGAAGATATCTCAGGAATTTATACAAGGTTATGATGGAGAGACGGCACGTATAGGTAATATACAATTGATAATTAATGAAGGAACCATAAGGGAGGTTACAGGACTGCCTAGCAGAGGAGATAAATACTTCAAAGGTGTGGGAATTAACAAAGAGATGTGCCAACAATTCCTGAAGGCAGATCATCAGCACCCCAAATGGAAGAAAGGGATCCCTAGAAACTGCATCAAAGAAGAATACCATCCAATGATTACCAGTCTTCAACGATTTGTCACCTGTGAAGGAAAGTATGTTGTGACTTTCATTTATCACCTTAGGCTCCTATTGCATTTTGAAGGAGGCCCTGAAATCGATTTTTCCTATTTTCTATGGATGAGTTTGAATAAAATGGTAAGGGGTGTTAAATCCATCTCCAAAATAGAAAAGACTAGCATCTACCATGAAGGTTTCTTTAAAATGCTAGTTTTGCATGAGCTTAGGAAACAGAGGATTAGTTGGAAAACCCTTATCACACAACACCTTCCCACAGGAAACAAATCTGTGGAGGAAACCCAACATGTTCAAAAGAAAAGTAAAGAACCCCAAGAGAAAAAGAGCAAGAAGGATAAAACAACTCCACCATCATCTAGGGCAGTGAGCCAACATGAAAAGGTAGGTTCCTCTTCCACAGTCAACAAGGCTTCTAAAAGCTCCGAATCAAAAGGTAAAAACAAAATAGTAGAGGAAACTTCAACGGTGGTAGTTGAGAAAGAGGACCATCAGAAAATTATAAAGAAAAGGAAGCATAGCTCGGAAACTAAGAGTAAACAGTCTGTGGCACAACCCCCTATCACCATTTCAAAATTAGAGAGGAAGAAAAGGAAGCCTGCGAGCATTCCTAATCCGGTACCTCCTGGTAAAAGAACTACAAGGAGCATGGTAAAGAAGGGAAAAACAATAGCTATTCCTCATATACAGGAAGATCCAATCGACCTTACCTCCCCTTCTGAGGATCTACCAATTCAAGATGACATCCCTAGTCTGACCAAAGAGCAAGCCACTATTACTCTATGTGGGATGAGGGAGGAAGTCGAGGAAAGGGAGTGCACCCAGCTAGCAATGGTAGAATCAACAAAGAACTTGAAAAAAGAACAAATGAAGAAAAGGACTACGGAATTACAAAAACAAAATCAGGAACTCCAACAGGAAGTAAAGGAATATCAACTCTTGGATAGATATATCAAGAAGGAAAATGAGCAGTTGAAAGCAACCAGCCAACAAATTCAAGACGACCATGAGGAGACCTCTAACAAGATCAAGAAGGTATTACAACTCCTACAATATGTTAAGGTCATCAAAAGGGAGCTAAGAGAAGAGGCTTCAGCCATCAATATCATTGATCCACCCAAGTAAAGAACACAGTCTCAAGTTTTGAAAATTTTGGGTTTTGTTTTCGGTTGCATGAGGACATGCAATGATTTTGGCATGGGGGAATGTTTAGACTTGAATTTGACATTCTCATTACCCTATTTTGCTCTTCACCTATACATTTTTGGACCTACCTAAAGCTTGAGTGAATGACAAGAACGCTACCAATTGCCAGTAATAAGGTCATAAGGTAAAGTATGGTTAATTCATGTATTTTGTGGTTTATTGAGTTAAGGAATTAAATATTTCATGTACTAATGCTCAATTTGTCATATGTGAATCTTTGACCCCTAGATATCTAGTGTTCCTGTACCAGCTCTGTCATGATCCAGTACCTGCGCACCAAGATTGTTGTTGTCTGATCCAGTACTAAATGCGTCCAGTTCTAAATCTTACCTATGGTGATCCGATACCAAAAAACACGCTTTGTGGTGATCCGGTACCAATAGCCACGCTCTATCATGATCTGGTACCACCTTTTGCGCCCTGTCGTGATCTGGTACCATCTGCTTGTTATGATCCGGTACTGATATGGAAGAGCCTAATGCACTAAGTTAAGTGCCAGATATCGCCTTGGTCAATTGGTGGATGTCTATTTGTTTAGCAAGGCTATGATAAAGAACAGTTTATTAATTACCTCATCCTCATGCACTTTGTGTCATGAGGATGAGGCTAAAGATGTAACCGAATGATTAAACTTAAACAACTGAATGATTTGCAAATCACTTTGCCTCCTTGTGTTTCACAATGCAGACTATTAAATAGTTGTGGCAAGGATGGTAGAAGAAGAAGAGAGTTAGCATATCATCAATATGTAAGAAGCATATGATAGTATAGAACATATCCTGAGTAAAGATTAATGGAATGTTATTTTATCTCCATATTCTGATTATCTATGATTAAGAATGAGTTGAGTGGTTAAAAGAGAGTTTT